>WUCR03015167.1:6050-21607 GCA_009858155.3 Phymanthus crucifer
GAACAAGACGAACAAGACGAACAAGAAGAACAAGAAGAACAAGAAGCCTAACAAGAAGCCTAACAAGAAGAACAAGAAGCCTAACAAGAAGAACAAGAAGCCTAACAAGAAGAACAAGAAGAACAAGAAGAACAAGAAGAACAAGAAGAACAAAAAGAACAAAAAGAACACGAAGAACGAGAAGAACACGAAGAACAAGAAGCCTAACAAGAAGAACAAGAAGAGCACAGGATAGCAAGAAGAACAAGAAGACGAAAATGATGATGAAGTTAATCAACTGAAAAAAAAAAGATTATAAGGATGATGATACCGAATCATCAACAGCAGCAGCAGCAGTCGTTCATGTACACTGAGTAGTTATAAAGAGGATGAAGAAGAGGAAAGAGAAAGAGGGGGGAACACGGAGCAGATGAGTAGATGAAGAGGAAGGAAGAGAAAATGGAGAAAAGGTGTTAGGTGAACCAAACGCTCTTAATAGAAGAAGGAATGAGAATAGAAGATAGATGCTTCTTTTTGTATGTTAGTCACAGTGAACTACAGGTCTTTTTTTTGAGAGCAAAATCTAAAAAAAAACCATATACCTTAGTAAAAATAAAACGGAAAAACATTCGACGTAAAATCAGGAAAAGACTCACGAGAACATCAAACGGACATGTATTAAGTAAAATGTTTATGGAATTTTAAAGAAGAATAAAAGAAGAATGAAACTTTTAAGAACCGAAAAGTGTAAAATCTTACGTCGGTGGGAAAAAGAATTCGGCGATGAATATGTTGCCATATATGATATTAGAATAAACTTTCGCAGGTGAATTTATGTTCAAAGTGGGATTTTTTAATTTCTATAAGGGATGTCTATGTTTCCTTGAATTTACTTATGTTATACACTAAGATACATAGACAACAATATGTTCCATCGAAAAGTCAAAAATGTATAGTCACTCCCAGTCACTTTTCCTTCAACAGAAATTCTTAGCCCAAAGTGTTGATCTTAGGGCGAAATTACAGGCAGGATTGGAGTTGCTGATGGTGGGGTCCCGAGCATGAAGGCAAAAGGAAAGAATAAAGAAGATCTTAATGATATTCATTGAATGTGCTCGACCAAAAGAAAGGCTTGAAACCTGATCCCTATCCTGAGTGTGCCCAACTGTTGCAAGGAAAACAACTTGAACAAAGAATTCAAATAGCCGACGGTCTAAAAGTCTTCTAAGTTCTTGTCTCTACACAGCTTTGTTGGGTTAACATTCGGATTTTAACAGGACTCTGTTGTTGTCTATTCTTTAACCCCGCTAAATGAAAGAGCTCTGTTTTCTATGGCCAAAGCAGCCACACCAAACACACTAAGTGATGTGAATACTGAAAACGATGCACTGCTTTGTCTTTAATGTATGGTTTAGCAAAGTGGAAGAAGCCAGTTGGTTTGTAGGGTCGGAAGAAAAGTTTCTCAATGAAGCCGGATAATTGTAGTGTTTCTAATGCTAGCTTTGCACATATTATTAATTAGCAGCATGGTTGTCTGCTGCAAGTGGGCAATTCTCATGGCTGGATCTCAAAATCACTATTGTACCCAATAGTTTGATTGAATTGACATTTACTATTCAATTGAACGGCTGTACAATGCGTTTGCTCATTAGGAAACAGCCATTGATCTTTGCTGTTTGGCGAGACCAAACCAAGAAGAACTGTATCCTCTCTCAAACAATAAAGCCTTGAACTAAATTGAAGATGCCATCAAAAACGAAAACTAAAATGTCGAGTAAACTATCTCGGCGAATTTGCTTGCGACATTGAACGGCCTTTGACCGTCCTTCGTCCGTTTTTTGTCTCAGAAATCTACGCGGGAATGCTCTGAAAGTTTTCCGTGATCTTTTAAGATTACCCCAGTTTTTGGCCACGGTGAGATTTGAGTTGTTTCAAAGGGTAAAACGATACCAATTTCTGTCCTGAAGACAACTAAAAGTGTGTTCAGTTTTGCGGGCAGATTTGTTTGCGCTACGGATAGTCTTGTTTGTATTTTTAATGGACAACTGTAATTTCATCCGTGATGTGGAAGAAAAGCTTTCATACATCATAAAACAAAGCCGTTGAAGCAACATTGATAGTACAACCTTAATCCCCTATATACATCAACAAACGACTTCTAATCCGAAAGTTCAGCCCCTGCCACTCGTCCCGCGAGATCGATCGAGCCATCTCCAGCCTTAGATCAACACCGTCGGTAAAACACGTTGAGTTTGAGGCTGTAACCAGGTGAAGAAGACAAAGAGGCTCGAGGAAAACTAACACTTGTATGTTAGAACAAGATCACACACAGTAACACAGATCGCCTCTTAGAGTTGACTTTCACTTCTTTCATGTCGACACTTGTAGTTTTCTAGCGAAGTGGGAATTTCCGCCTAGAGCCTTGTATTACAAGATGACTGTATACTCTATATTGTCTGATGTTTTGGAAAGCCATATTCTAGCGCGACGCAATTATGACTTGAATGATTTTCGCAGCCTGACAGCATCCCGAAAGGCGATCCTTAGCGCTGACACCGCGCAAGATCTTAAGAGATAGATAAAAATGCCTGAGTAGGAACTAAGTGTAAAAGACTTGTCGCACGAGCAAGAAAAAGGGGAAAAGATCCTCGAGATTTGTGTATGTGCGTCGGGGAAAGGACCTCAGATAAAAACGAAGAAGGTCTTGACATGAAGGATAGGCGGCACAGTCTGTACTACACATATACATGTGGATTCATATATCCCGTATATTTAATCATATTAAGCAACATCAAACGAAACAGTATCTTTTTGGCGTGCATAATTCCGGTATAAACGATACCACACGAAAGGCTAGGTACGAATGGGAACGGCCTGCTCGGGTTAGACCTTCCAAGAACTGCTTAAAAAGAGCAGCATTTTTATCAATACAATTACATATAAGATACCACATTCAAGGCTCTCATTTGTTCAAAGAATTTGAGTAAAATGACCCAAAGGCTTAAAGAAAAAGTAAGAGGTTTTCACTACTCACCATATCTAGTCGGGGACATGTCTCTGGTGTTTCTAGAAAGTAACGAGTCCACGCCAAAGTTGAGAGGGACAACACATGGTGTACGGAGAGATGTCGAGGTTACTGAACCGGACGCACCATCGCTACTGCTACTAGTGCTGGTATTAGTAGAGGTTGTACTTGTACTAGTTGACGATGTGGTCTCCGTGCACGCTAAGATATCATCGATACGAAAGGACCGTGGTCTGGGTCGATCTTCGGGGCTGTCGTCGCTCATGTCGTAAAGCGCAGACGAAGAGGAGGGTAGAATCAGTGTTATGGTCAAGCCAAGAGGTATCCAGATCTTCACTGATCTGGGCCACTGGGTCTTGCTGGAGTTTGCTTGCTGCAGGCTACACAGCGTACGCTATTAGCATTCTATTGTTGACAGTCTTAGCGCTGTCCATTAGGCCTGATTTGTTGATTTTTATCGTTTAACTCGAACTCGCACCTTTTATCACTAGAGTAATTGCCATACAATGGGCACTCGGATTCAAACCCAGGCCGCAAACTCTTTTGGTTTTAATTTGAATACAATAATGCCATGAGACAGCGTATTGTTCTGACTTTTTCATGTCCTTCAAGGGTTTTGAACCCTTACAGTTTGAATATAGTCTTCAAAATATATGATTGATATTTCAATATACATATATATTTTCTTTATTCGGAAAGAGGCCACTTTGATCTTATATGTTCTTTTTACCCAGCTCGATAAACTTGCTAACAATGCTCGTTTATTATTTCTCCAGTCACAAACTGATGTGCGCCCGATGACCTCACCCGACTTTACCCTAGAATCTTATCCCAACACTCCTGATCCCAATCGGCACCTTATCAATCGTCCCCGTAGCTCTTTAATTAAGATAGTATAAGTTTACAAATATAAGTCGCTCTCTATCTAACATGAGTCAATTAGAGTTATCTAGCGTATTTATTGTATATGGTATACATGTATAAATGCACCTCTTTTATGATACCCTGATGAGCCGGAGCCGCGGGGTTCAACTCAAACAGCAAAGCGGTCGATAATAGAAAAAAGGCGGGACACAACCGCCGCCCAATAGCTTGATCGAAAAAAAAGCGTATTAATATCACATTTGCCGTTCAGAAGCGGAAATTTTGAGTCAAATAAATGTTGTTCTAAGAATGGTGTTTTCTTTTCACAGACGGTTAGTGACAGTAGCATCGCCGAAGACAAAGCCTGCTGACAACCAACACATCAGTCAAAACTACTTGGTAAACACATTAGGAGGAATAAAGGATTTCCTTCTCGTGGGCTTCGTTGATGAAAAAGGCAAATACATCCAACCTTGGATTCTTTCCCTGGAAAACATATGCTATCGAGGTATGACAAAGCAAAGCTGCTCATGACGAAACATCTTAACCAAGGCTTTGGACACTTGGATATGCAAACACATCAGCAACAGATTGCTAAGACAAGAGGTTATTTTAGTCTTTCACAGAGTTGTGTCAGGATTGGTATTTCAATAATCTGAACTGTGGACACTGAAGTGTGCGTGTGCTGTCACAGACGTATTTGAAGGACGGATCGTAAGCCACACATTGTTGAATAGAAACGGTTGTTAATGCATTGGATACTCCATTGTGTCGCTCTAGACACTAACTAGTTCAAACATTAATCACTTTGGTCTCTGAAGTGAAGACAATCAAGTCTTTCCTAATCGTGTTAAACTCTTTCTTTGTAATTCATCGAACCCACTAAAGAACCTTATTATTATTAAACCTAATTAAAGTGGGCATTCGCAGTTGAAAACTCAGGTGAAATATCTGCCTTGGATCAAGTGAAAGGAACTTTCATAAATAAATTATATGCCACGTTTTGATAAACTAATCAATCAATTTTTTTGTTCGTTAGTGGAGATTCCAAGTTTGACTGGAAAAACCTTCAGGCTTTTATAAATAGCAATATTATAAAGATTGAGCATATTGACATTCCCGCTCAGGTTCAAGCTATTTCTAAGGCAATCCAAATAAACTGTCTGCAAATTTGGTCACTTGTGACTTGATTTCTTAGTTATCTGTTCTGTTGCCAAAATGTGTTTCAATGTGATTTTTACGAAAATGTACAAAACGGCGGAATTCTATTCTTTCTGTGTTCAAAGGTGATTTTACCAAAAGCAAATATAAAATGTTAGCACAATTTAGATTGCCTTGATGCTGAATAAAATGAGAAATATAAAAGTAACATCGATGAAATGACGAAGTGTCTAAAAAGGCTGCTTTTTTACTTGTAGCATTGGCGGTGGCGTGTATCAATGACGGGGAAAAATAACGTCACGCCTCGTGTTGTTCAGTCGAAAATGGAATTGAAGTTATTATTGATGTGATTTTTGAAGTCCAATCGTTTCATCAGAGATCCACTACATCGGTTAAACGATGATGATCACTGAAGTTGATAGACAAGGAACTCTTGCACAGGAATTCAAAAAGGGGAATTCGTGATTGCATGAATCATGTCTTATCTTTATTTAACCCTATTTTGATATAAATCGGTTGTTTTTTAAATTAACCGTGATAAAACACTTGACAAGTACAAACTTGTGAAGTGCCGATTTTCATTTAGTACTGTGAATGACTTGAACAGATGTGCTGATGGATTCGATTAAAATGTCGTTAGCCTGTTAAACGTATTGACCAATTGATGATTTCTCGGTGCTTTTCCCCTTTCAGATATCATCTCTTTTCCTCTGATGGATTCAATTCAAGGGTCATTAGCTCGTTACCCACTGATTTGTATCAACTCTTCATATTAGCAACAAAAAATCATTGATTATGATGGTTTGATAAAAAAAAATGTTGAATCATTCTCATAAGTAATTAATGTATGAACACGCCGGAAAATTGTCACTGTCTTTGAGTAAAACGGCTGAGAAAAGGTCAAAAACGCCATCTCTTATGCTTAGCGCTTTTATACTTAATTTTGACATGCCAAAATGCAATTAGATTTGACGCGACAAAGTTCGACGTCTCAGAACTGGGCCTAGAGAACTAAACGTTCGAGTTTTCTCTTCTTACAGCAAAGTGGATAACTGGATCACCCTGCGCTTTTATTGCGTTGCGATTTTTGTTGAGATTTTGTTATTTTTTGTGTAAGATCATGCGACGGAAATGTTCATAACTGACGCAGACATTCGACGAAATATAACGAGATCCTGGAAGTATGTTTGCCATCCTTCTGAATTACAATTTCTTCTCTCTGCACTCTCCCTAAAAGGTTGGTGGAAGAACCGATAGAAAGCAACATTTGATATACAGCTATACGGCAAAGGGCGATCTTTGATGGGAGATCATATGGCCGAAGATACAGGTTAATTTTTTTTAAATTTATGTCATTATAAGCATCTCTTAAAAAAAGTTCTGCAAATCAATGCTTTGGATGTTGATGTTGAAATATTAATAAGGTTATACGACTCGTGTCTCATAGTAGTTGGTGCTTCGTCGCCAGTCAACGAACGCCATTTGTAATTCATCTCTCTGAACGGTTGTTGGATTAGTTGTACATACATCGTTTGCCTTGCGCACCGACAATGGTTACTGTAGCCTCGGATAGTGGAGGTCATCATTGTGCAACATTGTATGGGGAGGGGGTAGGGAATTTTCGGTCTTTTTTCGGTGCCTTGCAGATGATAACTGGTACATGCTCCTCAGCACTCCGCAGGCAACGGATTACTAACTGACTTTTACGAAGAAAGAAGATAATTTCATCGACTTGCGTGCAATCGCATTTGGAATTCTTCCGCAGCAAAAATAACTCGGATAGTGGTTAGAATTCATTTACCAAACCGTGCTCAATAACACGCCCATTGGTGTGAACTACACGCTCATCTGTGTTTACCGCAATGACACCTATGTTATTTTGAGGTACAGGAGTTATCCATTTGAAGAGTTGTTTTCAATCATAGCTGTGAATTCGAAATCTTGATCTTATCAAGGTATTTGATAGTAATCAGTTTGAGGTTGTTGCTCTACTTCAACTACTACCCGATGTATGTCAGGTTCGTGGCAATCAATCAATGCTTACAAGAATGTAACAAGTAAAATTCCTGTTGGTTCCTTCGAGGGAGAGGGTTTTTCCATCCGTCTGTAACAGATATATCTCGCCTACCAAGAGAACAAATTTTCTGCAAGGGCAGATCCAGGGGGAGGCAAAGGGGAGCTGTAGCCCCCCCCCCCCGCCTCCATCCTGATTTCCCCCTTTTCCGCCCACAAAATATTTTATGATTTTGAAACTTCCCCCCTTCCCCAACTGGTGCCTTGCAAACAAGCTACCCCCCCCCCCCTCCCAATTTTTGGTTGGATCCGCCCTTGTTCTGGTCGATTTTTGGACCATTCTTAGCTTTGTCAAAAATTTTATCAAGGTTTCGGTCTATTTTTTCCAATGCTAATGTGGAACTGAAAGTGACTAAACATTGCAAAAGTAACGCATAGCTATCATTAAATTATCGTTTTATGGTTTACTTGCTATGAGCATCATACGGTGCGTTCAGTTAATTTATTGTGCTTTTGTTGTCGCCGTAAGAAGACAATTTTTAATGTGCGTTTCACTTTTTTTTTCTCTTTTGATCACGTGAGAACGTCATATACCCCGCTTACGACCCACTCTTTGCAATGCGCAATCACATGTCACGTCACTGGAATACTAGTTCTTATTTCCAGTCGTAAGAAGTGTTGGTATTAGAGTGTAATATGCCTGATCCTTGCACCCATTTAAATTCCCCTGAAACCAGCTATCTGGTCTAACCTTCGAACTGTTTAACTAAAATACGCTTAGTAAGTAATTATAAACCACGTACCGACTAAATAATCAGAATAAACGAATAAGAACTATTCATACTTATGAAGTGCTCAGGTAAACGACAAATAAAGGGCTAAGAACGGGAAAAGTTACCTCATAAATCAAATGTACCTTCATCTGAAATACTCTACTCTCGTCTTGATGTTAGATAAGGCATTTTCCCTCCAAAGAAGCAACGATTTGCGCCGCATCATCTTAATCTGCTCGCCAACTGAACTAATGAGTGTCAAGTTGAACCTAACCCATTCTGGAATGCCATTCATATTCCCGCTTGGTGGAATGCACGCTTTTTGAATGTACATGGTTCTGATTAACCTTATTGTTTAGCATCGCGCATCTGAAAACCATTCCTTAAAAATAAAAGAATTCGATTGTTCTCCCTCGAACTAAACTCAAATTATTATAGTTCTGTCTAGAAGGATTTCATGTAATTTAGAATTTTTGTGCCATGGGAAATAAATGTTCTTGTTTTGCACTGAATATTGTATCGTTCTTCTCTCAAAAATGACTACCGACCCATCTATTCAAGCTTTCTGAAAACCACTTGAGTTGTGAAGTAACAAAAGTACAAACTGGACAGTCCAGTGGTTGCCAATGCGTAGTCATACATGATGAGCACGGGCCAGCCGTGCAGGACGCCTTAGCCGTACCACTTGCATAAGCCCAATAGACATTTTTCCGAAGATCGCTATTTTCGAAGTCCATGTACTCCCAGACAAAGGGAGATAATTATTTTCCCGTGGAATGCAGTTTTCTTTGTTTTTGGGGAGAAAACATTTCACAATTCAATCCGCCGAGCATACCTACGCAGCGTAAGCCGGAAGTTTTTTACCTCACCCTAATTTTTGTTGCGCGAGATAGACCTCTTTCTACTCTCCGAGACAAAGAAAATTTGCTTTGCGCAATGTCGTATTACAATCAAACCCGCCAACACGGTAAGGAATGTCATTGAATCATTCAGTGGATATCGCCCAAATTAGGTTACCGGGTTTGATTATGGTCATAACAACGGGCAAATCATAAAGCCTACTAATGGTCTATCACCAATCGAGCCCTCTGATTGGCTCAGATACAAGGGGTTTATTATTGATAGAACTCTTGTAGCGAAAAGCGCCGGTTTGAAGAACCTAAAATAAATGACCGGGACGGGTCGGAGGGATTACAGGAATCAATACAAAAAAAAAGGCAGACCCCCATGGCAAGGAATTGAACTATATTTATGACCCACCCCACTACCAAATATAAAAATGAATAGATCCCCCTCCCCCCCCCCAAAAAAAAGAAAGAACACACACAATAACAACAGGACATCACACATGATATATTATGAAGTTTCTTATATGCTATAATTTTGTGTTCATTGTTTAAGTTCGATTTCTTCTGTGTATGTTGCATTTGTAATTCACATTTGCTTAATTGACAACTAACAAAACTATGTACAGAAACATTTCTAAGCTTGATTAAGGATTCATTTAATCAGGTTGACCTTGCTAGATTGGCTACTTTTATTCACGATCCCCCTGGTTTAACTTTCAATAAACGTGACCTACAAGTACCCCTTTTCACCTAGTAAATTTGTTCCTCCCCCCCCCCCACCCCTCAATTACTCCGGCACACCCCCTCCTAAAAAAATGAATGCTCCCTAAATAGAAATAACCCTCTTATCTTTAAGGGAATGACACGTGGTCTGAGAGAAAATATTCCACCCACGTGTATTATCACCTGGTCAAGACTTGGCAATCGCTCCAAGTGTGCCACGTAAAGAGGGGCGCGCGGTATAACAAATATAATACTACTCATACTGGCTCAAGGATTCAACTTTTTTGAAGTAAATTATGATAGCGTGATATCAGACAATTGCTACTTTTATATTTGTTATATTAGAATTAGTTGAGTTTTGGCTTTGTAACCGATAGGGTACGACATGTACGCCTAACAAACCAAACAAGAAGCTAGAGAAAACAAGGGCGTGATAGGGAGAGGAATTTCTGTTCAGTAGATGTTATTTGAAGCGTTAAGGCCCATTTACACGTGCAATTTTCGTGGCGATTTTGGTCATAGTAAAAATGATAAAGTATTTGCTTGAAAAGATTTATTCAGGATACCAACATTATCTAAATAAATGTATATTTAGAAGGGTATAAGACAAAATTCGTCATATTTTTAAAAATCGCAACGAAAATCGCAGTCAAACTCGCCGCAAAAATCGCGCGTGTAAACGGGCCTTTTACAATTTCTTTCCACAACAATGTATCATTCCCTAGAGTACCATTTGTCTAAAGGTTTTGCGGTGAAAAAACTCTTTTTTGTTTTGAAACTAACTATAAGGATAATATATTTACAAAAAAACTAATCCTTGATTATGTAAACGTACACTCTGAATGGAAATAAAACCAACGGACGGAAATGGATTGTAAAAAGTATTCAGAATCTATACCCTTAAGTCGCTGATTTTCTGTACGTCAATAAATCGAGCTACGACCGAGGCGCATCACGGTTAGCTATGGCTCTTTAAGAAAGGTATCACACTGAGCTGAGAACGTGTAAAGAAGCACCAAGTTGCATAGGTTACACGTCATCATTGTTGATCCTTGAGTAAAAAGATGAATTATAATATGATAAATATAATGACTTAAATATAAGATACACTTGATTTGATCCAGCCTGGAGGGCTGAACGTTTCTAGCGTTGCCATGCAATATAATAATCAGACTTCCTAAAAAACAACTAAGTATATTGATCGCTTTTGCACGATATGGCGACAAGTTCTACAACTCTATCAAACGGAGGCTTATGAATGTCCATGTAATGACGCGCGGTGTTTAGCTCTAAGCAATAGAACTTAAGAAAGCGCGGGAGATCCGAATGTTTCCGAATCACTAACGACAACTTCTATATAGCTTTTTCTTCGGCGGATTTTAGGAATTGCTGGGTTCAGCTGATCAAAGTTTTGGAATCTTATTATCATCTCCAAATGACGGTCAAACACTGACCACCATGTGCTGTGAGCCGAAAAACCCCATTGACAACGTTTAAGTGAAACCGCCCAGCAATGATCTCAGGGTATCCTTGTACCCAGGCTACTCATACAAGATGACGGACGCTCTAGGAGCTGACGTGTGTGACGTCATACGGAGCAGCAAAGAGAATAGGCTGGGGGTGAGGCTAATAAGGGGGCAGTTGCCAATAACATAAATTTATATCTTCAGATTCCGAGTTTCTTGGATCAAGAGTACGACCATTTGATCACCAGATAAAGTACTGTTTATAACAGTCTTAGAGTAGCGTTGTTTCGTTTTCTTTCTTAGCGCTTGATCTGCTGTATCTTGTGGCGCTATTTCGACTGAATGAAGTGAAACGAAGAGTCTTGGTAGCAAGGCTTATTTTATCGCTACGAGGCGAGCGCCTCCTGAAGATCGCCACAACCCCATTGCGATACTTCTCGCTGAGCACCAAGAACAAGCAGGGGGAGATGGCGCTGTTAGCATGACAGATCCAAAACGCCAGAGACTTTAAAATCAACGGCAGCGCCAAGTATCTTTCAAAATCGAAGAAAATAAGCACGTGCATGGCATGTGGTGGAATCCACGACAAGGCGAATACAACCACGACTATTATCAGCATCTTGACCACTTTCTTCTTGGCGATTTCAGCGGCTCGTTTGGCGTTGCGGATGGCGTTTCCAGGGATCTTGCGCTTCCACAGTTTGAGACCAATCATTAAGTAGAGCGTGGCCATGATGGCAAGAGGGATAAAGTACAAAATGACAACGAGTACCGAGAAGTAGAGCTTCGGGTCCAAGGGAAACCATTTGGAGATACAGTGAGAATGTTCTCCTACTTTGACGGTTTTGAAGGCATACATATATGGAGACATGAAACAAAACGACACGACCCAGATGAGAGAGGTGCTCGCCTTGGCGTTGCGAATAAAATGAAGTTGCTTGAATGGATAAATTACTGCGACAAAACGGTCCACTGAGGACAGAAGCAGAGCAAATATGGAGGCAGCTATAGGCAAAGCGTAGGCAAAGTGGACTAATTTACAGACTAAATTTCCAACGCTTCCACCAAACCAAAGACTGTGGACAAACAGGAACGCCACGCAGTATGGCATCACGACACAAGCCACCAAGAGATTGCCAACAAACATGTTGACAAGAAGAAGATTGGTGACAGAGCGCATGTATCTCTTGCTCCACACGATGTAAATGGCGAGGAGATTGCCGAACAAAGCCACTGGAAAGATAATGGCGTATGCAGCTGTAATGATCACTTTCTCGCTCACTTCATCGCTCGCAGTAACAGTAGAAGTGAAAGACGAAACGTTGGATACGTTGTTTTCCATCGTGGATATATCAGTGCTTCTGAAAAAAGAGGAAGAATGCTTGCTGTTTATCTTCAGAGTCTTTTATATATATTGTCAAGATCTTTTTAGGGCTGACTTTGAAAGCTTTTGCTATCGATTGATGTTAGATGCTTTTAGCTAATAGTTGAAAAAAGCCAATGAAAATTGATTGGAGGTATCAATAACATGCAGATGACAGAAGCAAATCCTTTGAATGCTGGAGCCGGAGGTTTTACCGCTTTTAGTGAAACAATAAAACACTCTAAGTTGTTATAGGATTGGCAAGTACAAAGAGGTAGAAGTTTTTAAGTTCCAAGGAATAGGAGGGGGAGTTGAGTAAGAAGGAAAAAAAACGAAAACCACCCGCTAATACTCAGACTAAAATCAAATAACACTGAAGGACAAATGAAGCAAACAGCCCCTTACACTCAAGTGCCGGATGGATAGCAAGTTGGTAAATTTAGTTTTTTGATTTACTTGATAAGTAAGTCGTCATTAGCCGAAAATTAAGAATAAGAGGTTTGCTTGTGTGCAGTTCTTCAAATGATTCAAAAAAAAAAAAAAGCATGTTCACTAAAAGGAACAAAAATGAAAAACTGCTGAAAAGCATTAATTGTGTGCACAAAACAAACAGAGCGTGTTCAAGGAGGTAATGAAGAGAGGCAAGAGAAAATGAGATAAGAGAAGGAATCCCTGGTACTGCGTTCTTAACCCATCATATCAGCCCTTCGTTCTATTTTTAGGTTTGTATGTATTTTAGAAACGGAACATGATTGGTCAGATCAATGAGGCGATGAACGAATAGTGGCCGCGCGGGCTTGGTAACAATAGGGCTGATATGATGGGTACCAGGGATTCCTTCTCTTATCTCATTTTCTCTTGAGAGAGGGTAATAATGAAATAAAAAGGACGAAAGGTCAAAAGAAAACGAGACATAAAATGAACGGAAATATAAAGGAAAATCGAAATAAAATGGACCGGAAGTGAATTGCAATGGGACTCGTTCTACAACCGAAGCAAATGAAAAGCACAATAAACAGAAAAGAAAGCCAAAAACAAACCCAGTGACAGAATTACTACTATATAATTAATCTAAATTCGTAAAAAATATTAAATTTTGCTGGGATATATTTGTTTACAAAATTAGGCTCAGTTCAGACGACGAAGAAATTGCTAATGGCTAAGACAACGCCGAAAACTGTTTTCTAAGACATCAGCTCTTTTGCTTAGCATCAGGAGACAGCATTAATTGAGTTTTATAGGCAATACTTTTATTATTTTCTCTGAAAAAACAAGAGCTAAACATCTGAGACAATTACATTTGACGCGAAAAACGTTCAACGTTTGAACGGGGCCTTAAAGACATAACGACATCGATTGCCTTGTTTTGAAATTCAAATGCTTTTCTCTCTTGCTCTCGCATAAAAAAAGGAATAATAAACTGGAAATGGGAAAATCGTTTCTTTCAAACTATTGTCAATTTGTAAGACTTTTCATATCCCCCCCCCCCCTCCCCCATCCCTCACATAATAGCAACAGTATATCTCTGAAGTAACAATAACAATCCTCACATTCGTAATGGAGAGGAAGCATTTTATATCCTTAATTCTTCTGGAATCAAGACAAAGGTTACCGTGACCGGATGGAAGTTTCTATTCAGGTTTTAAATGCCTGTAGCATAAACGAGAAAAATCTGTAGACATGGTGGTAGAGCTAACAGCGTGAATTCAGTGAACATAACACGGATCGCTTTTGGAGAACTGCTTAGATATGCTGAAGGTAGCCTTGCTGTCGGAAAGAGCAATTCAATTGACGCCTGACGTAGTCTTTGGAGAACATCTAATTTTGAAAATTGGGCGTTTATACTAGCTTAATGGATACAAACAAAACAAAGATTTCTAGGTAAATTGAAAACTCTGTCATTTGGGCATTGCAAAGCACTCTCGAAAAAATTGATCGACTAGCGGCGAAGAAGAAGAATATAATACTACCATAACAGTGAAAACAAATGGCGTGCAAAGTACATTGCGTAAAGCTGGGAATTAGTGTAATGGGAGTCAAATGTGATAGTACTTACTGGATAAAATTGATAAATGTGGAATAAATGTAATCCAATTCTAAACATAAATATTACCTCAAAACACTGTTATCAAAAGGGCGGAATGCACTTCCCGCCATATTATTATCAACTTTTCCACTTTGACAGATTTTATTCAAGCATACGCCTTTAGCAATATCAACTTAGATTGCTACAAAATCGTCTCCGATAGCTGATAGTCGTGATAGCTGATCTTCTTTGGGCATTTTTTTTCTTTACACATGCGATACAAATCGATTGATAATATGGTAGTTAAAAACCGAAAAAAAAAAAAAACACGTACAAACGAACATGAAAATTAGAAAGAACAGAACGCTAGTAACTTATCTTTATATCTTGGTGTCTAGGGGCGTGCTTGTTTACATTTTATATTTTCTACTAAATGACCCTGTAACACAATGACGTCACAGTTCAGCATGTTTTCAGGGGGAAACAATCGCTCAGTGGCGTAGCGAGGGGTAGGTGGGTGGGGGAGGCCAGAGGGGGGGCAATCCCCCCCAAAATTTTCAGATCAATCATATTTTTCTTTGATGAGCTGTCACCATATTTCTTCGCTTAAATTGATTCTCTAAACTTCTAAACTTCTTTGCTAAATATATTACTCAGTTTTACAACTGGAATATTTATGCATTGAAAATTTAGATAAAGTTCGTTTTGATTAATTTTTTGTTGTTTTAATTTTTCTCAAGAGTATCCCCCTCCCCCACCTTTGTTTTACGCCCCTGCAATCGCTGACAACAGAAATTTCGACTCAATGTTCTTGCTCTTCAAAAGCTTGGCTTGCCTTAAGTGTCAATGTTTATCCTTCTATAGCAATTGTTTTGTTTCTTCTCCTCATTTTGTAAATGCAATGTTAACATGTTTTTCTCCAGCGACCACGATCCTTAGTGTTACCTGAAGTAGACGGTTTTGATGTGACGCCACATTATAAGGCAATTAATCGTGAATATTCGTAATGTACTGGACATTGAGTGTAAATGTTTTCCTGCTTGAGAAGTTATAAAGAAGTAATTTGGTTGAGCACTCCTTTTATTTATATCAAAACATCTTCATAGTGATTACGAATAGCTACATGTCATGAGTTCATAAAAATTGTTATTTTCAACCTGTTTAATTCCGCTTTTAGCTTTTCATGAGACAAGGAGTGACCTTTTTATTACAAACGTTAACGCAGGTCTAGCGCTTTCTGATAGTGGCGTAGCGAAGGGGGGGCGGGGGGGGGAGGGAGGCAAGGGTGGGCAAAACCCCCCCCCCCCCCCCCCCCC
>WUCR03015168.1:0-11155 GCA_009858155.3 Phymanthus crucifer
GACATTCTGTATTCCATTGGGAAAACTTTCCATTGTTTGGCTGGTTAATCAAGCATAGCCGGGATCGGTCTATTGACGAGGGACTAGAAATGGAGTCAAGTGTCGTAATTCGCCAGCTGAAAAAGCCTAAGCAGACCGAATGACCGATACTTTCCGTCACAGCCAATGCGCGATATATTCGCTTCAAAAAAAATCTTGTTTCGTCCCAGAGCCTCAATCTCGTTCCCAGAGCCTGCGTTTCTCCTGGTCAGTACCGAGAAACGAGAAACTCTGCGGTAACGGCATTTTTTAGGCCATTGATCAAGGGCACTAGGACACCCGAAATAGTCGTTGGATTTTCGTATTTTTTTCCCGTGTCTACTTATCTTGTGTTGGTGTTCCTTTTATTGTAGCTGTATTCGAGAGGTCAAAAGGTTTCAAATAAGCGATTCAAAGTGGTTCCAGCAAGGTTACTCTAAGGTCGATTTGATTAACCATATTAACTTTGGGTGATTGACAGGCGGTTATATAATTAGTTATTCATGGCGCGGTCGCGTTGCTGCTGGTACAAACGGAGCTAACAGAGCCAAGTACCAAACGGTCGTTGTTGGAATAAGTTTGAATCGTTTATTTGAAACCTTTTGACCTCTGGAATAAAACTACACTAGAACGAACACCAACACAAGATAAGTTGACAAGTTTAATGTTTTAGTCACGGGAAAGAAAAAACAAATCCAACGACTATTTCGGGTGTCCTAGTGCCCTTGATCAGATCAAAAAATCCGTTTTCCCAGGGTTTCTCGTTCCTTGGCGCAGACCAAAAGGATCGCAGGCTCTAGGTAGGTTAAACAGAGCCTACGATTGGCCTATCCACTTAAGTCGATTGTCGGCTTGACGAGTAATGATTATTGAATGTTTGCGGACTGCGAACAACAGTAGGAGAGTAAACCGAATACGATCGTTTGTAAACTTTTTTTATTTATTTTATCAAGTAGCTAAATCAGCCTGTTTAGTTAAGTTTAACAGTAGTCGTTACACCTTTATCCTGACTAACGATCATGTCGTGAAATGTCTAAAAAAAAGGGATTAGTACAGTCCCGGGCAATCGGAGGAAACGTTCTACGCAATCTTCGGTTCAACGGTGAATTTACAAGTGTCGTCTATTTCGTCCTTATTTGCCCTGATGGAGGACTGATCTTTCTCGGTGTTTACTCGGCACATGTATTTATTCTTATACAAATACTTCAACGAAACAGTGCCATCCTCATTCTTTACGGCCTCAATAGGGCATCGCCTACTATTGGGCTTTTTATCTAGGGCCCCGATGCGCCCTGTAAAGTTGATGACACAAGCATATTTGCCAGTGGAGCTTTGGAGATAGAGTTTCCGATCAATGATCACCGGTTTGAAGACGCTCTCAGGTCCGGATTGTAATGTCCGATGGTCACTAAAATAGCGGATTCCGAAGGATTGATCCTCACTTTCATTTATTCGTCCGCCATCATCGAAGCACATGTTACCACCACAGGTAACCCAATAGGGAATTCCCAGTACACAGGGATCCTAATACATGACACGGATGTGTCGGCCAGTGCCTTGATGTAGGTAAATCCCGAAACGTCCACAGGAACCAAGTACTTGCCATTATCGGCGCGAAACGCGGAGTGGCGCACTGTCCAAATAAAAGATTTTTTTAAGGTTAACTGAAATGCAAGGTCTACAATGCTCGGTTCATGCATCAAAATAAACAAGTCGCTAATGTCAATAAAAATACCGCCCAATATTGTATTTTGAAAAGTTGAATATATCAAACGCGTGCGTTTTTAGTATTTTATTTGCATTTTGCATTCCAGACAACATGCAATAGACCTCTTTACCTTCGTTGTTTGTTATACCATTTCAGACCATGTGATGGTACTCTTGGGAGTTGATTCTTTCATGTGTAAATATTTGAACAAAAGAACGTTTTTCAAGGGAATGACATGTGATCTGAAATGGGCAATTTGCATACGAAGGTAAAGAGGTTTATTTTGTTGAAGATTTTTTGTTGTGTGTTGCATCTTGTCTTCAAATCTAGAGTAGAGCTTTCAAATCACTTGGGCAAATAAGACAAGAAAAACAAAACAAAGCAAAGCAAAAAAGAGAAACAAATCTGGATCACTTTGATTTCCTGTAACTCAGCTCAATGTCGACGTGCATTTTCAAAACTTACTTCAATGACAAGCAAAACACATGCCGGTTGTCCGTATGAAAATAAGAGCAATGCAAGTGTTTGAACTACATTTTACAAGTTATAGGCATTTTTACAAAAATCTTCTGTTCACGCACTGCACATTTCATTGTGAAAAAAAATTATTACTTTTTCGAAATTCGAGCTTCAAATTCGATGATATTAATGCTCATGAATAACAACTACAGTATCTTTTTAAGAAATGAAAGATTTTGAAAATCCATTGGCGTTGAGCGGAGTTATTGGAATTCAAAGTGAGCCAGATTTCTATATATTTTGCCGTATTTGCCCCAATTCAAGATGGCGGAAGAAACAAGTCTATTGTTCAAGCCATGATCCGCCATGTTGGATGATGTAACAAAGGACTCATTGAAAATTATTTTGTTAAGTTCAACCAACATGGCGGCAATTGCAAACAATCAATAGACCGTATTCGTTGCGTGACAATGTTTTCCCATTTCAGACCATGTGTCATTCCCTAGAGAATATAACGCTTTGTTTAAGGTGCATCCATATTCATGTGTCTTTTCGTGCACAACTGTTGGACAAAGAAATGATACTCTAGGGAATGACACGTGGTCTGAAATGGAAAAAACATTGTCACGAATCGAATAAGGTCTATTGAGAAATATTTTTTGCGCGCATTAGACTAACAGACACACTTTATTAAATGCACGTCGATGCCTACTTGGTATCACTGGCGGATTGGCACGAAGATTAACGTCAATAGATCCTCGATTGAATAAATCAAGTTCTTCTGCGTTGGATGAGATGAGAAACACAAAGAGAAGAATCGCTGGCACTGGAAGCATTGTTGATAAACCTGGAAACCAGAAAAAAAAATAATACTTAATACTTTCGACGTAAAGTATTTGTTGGGAAACCTGTTTTCCATCTGGCCGAGGAAGGCTTAGTCTTAAAACACAGGTAACCCAAAAGCAAACATGAAAAATACAACTTCAGAAACCACGACAGAAAAAAGTACAAGGATTGGTTTTTCAAAAGTCGCTTTCATGAAAGTTTGGCCGGCTCCGGCATCTAGTACATCACCATGGATTAGTGAACACATTAATTGGTAGGAATAATTATGAACCAAAAAACTGATCCTAACTTTTGAGCAAAAAAAATGTTACAAACATCACAAGCAGTTGACTAATCAACAACAACCTACCTGTCAAAATTATTGTACTTACACCATTGTATTTACTATTTCCATAGCGGTTTAACCCAGTTTTGACTTTTATATTTCATATATTGCCTAGATATATGTTATGCTAAAATGTTCGAGAATAATTTATAGAACTCGAAGGTGACTTGTTAAGTTATGCAGTTTTGCAATTTACGCATTTTTGGGCTCGAGATTCAACCTGGTACTTCTGGCATAGAGATTTTGGACTTCGATAAAGTTTTAATTTACTCCGAAAGATCTACGAATATCTTACACGATGCGAGATAAAACGTTTTGTCGATCACTTTTGTTTTTAATCATTGCCATATTTATCACGAATAATGATACCAGCAAGACACATAAAGAACCAGGTTAAGCATAGGAGCGTAGCGAGGCGAGTAATGCGAGTATTGTTCACGCCAGTTTCACAGTCCTATGGGAATATTAATTTTTGGCGCCGAGATGAAAATGGTAAAAGAATTATTCTACAAAGGCCAGTTTCTTGAACATCAACCGCTAGAATGATAGCAGTGTTAAGAAAAGTAGCACTAGATGACGCGTTGAGATTTTTTTGCAACAAACATTTAATGAAGCAACTATCCTACAGACAAACCGATAAGCCTATATGTTTCAGAGTCAGGCAAGCGCGCAAATTAGAAACTCATTGAACTCTGGAAAAACCTCACAGATTGAACATGGAATGAACCTCTTGCTGTTCTACAGTAAGCAGTGCCGTAGCCAGTTTAATTGAGGAAATGTTAACCACCGAAGGCGACAGTATCTACTAGAGGGATTCAGGGTATGCTCCCCGCGGAAAATTTTGAAATTCAAACTCTCGAAAAATATATTTCCAGCGTTCTGTGATATTGTTATAGTGTATTCGCGTCCGCAATATCTTCCAAAATAAGAAACGCCCCTCAGTACCTATCGTATATCAACAGTTCCAGCTACGTTTATACTTAACGTATTTAAAAATCAGGAGAAAACTTGATAAATTTTACACCGAGACAACTTCCTCGCTTGCCTCATCGTAGCTACGGTGCTGGGACATGATTGACTCACAGTTTGTACCCTGTTTGTACACAGTTTATATATGAAATATATAAGATGTATCGATATCCCAAGCTGAAAGTTGAAGGCCGACACTAGCTAGGTTGAGCCTTCTCGTTGATTCCATACACTAAAAGTCTTGCAAGGGAACAAGCTAGACTTACCTGTTGAAGCACTCGATGCAGCAGAATCTCTCAGTCTAACTTCTCTTGATGATGGTGATGTGCTTATGAAAGTTGATGCGTACTACCTCTGTCAATTTATAAAAAATACTTCGGTGATTTGTAAGGAGAGTGGGAGGTGATTGACAGATGTCCATCATTTATTTCTGGTCACATGACTTTGAATAACACCTCATTCCTGTGCTTGTTGTTCAGGATTAACTTGAATATCTCAGTGGCTTCTTGAGAAGAAAATAGACCATTTGCTCCGTTTTCATCTACAGTTGAAAGTAAGAGGATTTTTAAATTTCAAGGAGTTTTAAATTCTTTTTATACCTGCAATAGTAGTTGAAAGTGCCGGTTCTGCATCAGGGCCCCGTCGGGCTAATTTAATTAAGATTCATCTAAAGTTCACTCAAGTTTTGAATATTCATATGACGCTGTTTTCAAAGTACATACTTTATTGTTTTCACCAAACAATGTGTACACCTCTGATTTATTATGTGGACCAGGTGTCTGGACTTCAGTTCAGTCATTATCTTTCTGCCCAGACTCTAAAGAACTTTATCCAATTTTTTAGTTTAGGGTTGAATCATGAGGTCCAGCTTCGGGCTGCTCCGTATAAGTTATGCATGGTTGGTCGGCTCTCGCGACAAGTTGCACGATTTTGTTGCTCGTATTTCCGCACCTTTAGCTGTATTGTGACAAAAATTTCTAGATGAATAGACGATGTTACAGTACTCTGCGCTTGCGTGTGTCGCTGTGCTTATGCTTGCGTCGCTGATCTCGTACCCATAGCGCGCGTTTCTTGTGACCTGCGGCGAAGAACGAGGGCTCCTGGCATAATCCATTATATGACGCATGCGCTATAATACCAGAGGTTCAAGAAAATGATTGAATGAATGAATGATCTTTATTTAGAAACACGGTTAAAACTCGTCAATAGCTATTTACAATAATACAAAAATTTCTGCATAAAAGCTTTGGTACTGTTTTTCAGTTTGCCGTGCGAAATTCATGTCGCCGAATTTCTTTTTAAATTCTTGGAATGAGCTTATATTCCGGATGTGTTGGGGAAAAAGGGGGGGATCAGTGGTAAATAAAAGCTTCATAAAGGGCCTCATCACCGACATTATCCATAGGTAGGAGGGGGAATCACCACAATGTCATATTCCTGAAGGGGGACCTGCTAATTTTCCCTGTGTCTGCGTTCCTCCTGGTCAGTACCCAGAAACGAGAGACTCTGGGGTAACGGCATTTTTAGAGCCCATTGATTGGTTTCAACGAAACAATGAAGATTAAACTGGAAATATAAGTGCTCTTATTACACAAATTCGTGTTGTCATAGAGAAAAGCCATACCTATGGTCATGCGCAGTACAAGATCAGGAATTTTAAAATCAGTCTCCTTTTCCTTGGCAGACCAAAAGGATCGCAGGCTCTAGGTTCGAGATTGACCAGAGCCCATACGATAGACCTATCCACTTACGTCGATTGTCGGCTAGTGTAGTGATAATTGAAAGTGCGGACTGCGAGAAGGCGAGATTCTAGTAAAGAGAATATGATAGTTTGTAAACTTGTTTTATTTTAACTAAATCAGCCTGTTCAGTTTAACAGTAGTCGTTACACCTTTATCCTGACTAACGATCATGTCGTGAAATGTCTAAAAAAAAAGATTAGTACAGTCCCGGGCAATCGGAGGAAACGTTCTACGCAATCTTCGGTTCAACGGTGAATTTACAAGTGTCGTCTATTTCGTCCTTATTTGCCCTGATGGAGGACTGATCTTTCTCGGTGTTTACTCGGCACATGTATTTATTCTTATACAAATACTTCAACGAAACAGTGCCATCCTCATTCTTTACGGCCTCAATAGGGCATCGCCTACTATCGGGCTTTTCATCAAGGGCTCCGATGCGTCCTGTGAAGTTGATGACACAAGCATATTTGCCAGTGGAGCTTTGGAGATAGAGTTTCCCATCAATGATAACCGGTTTGAAGACGCTCTCAGGTCCGGATGTGTCGGCCAGTGCCTTGATGTAGGTAAATCCCGAAACGACCACAGGAACCAAGTACTTGCCATTATCGGCGCGAAACGCGGAGGGGCGCACTGTCCAAATAAAAGATTTTTTAAGGTTAACTGAAATGCAAGGTCTACAATGCTCGGTTCATGCATCAAAATGAACAAGTCGCTAATGTCAATAAAAATACCGCCCAATATTGTATTTTGAAAAGTTGAATATATCAAACGCGTGCGTTTTTAGTATTTTATTTGCATTTTGCATTCCAGACAACATGCAATAGACCTCTTTACCTTCGTTGTTTGTTATACCATTTCAGACCATGTGATGGTACTCTTGGGAGTTGATTCTTTCATGTGTAAATATTTGAACAAAAGAACGTTTTTCAAGGGAATGACGTGATCTGAAATGGGCAATTTGCATACGAAGGTAAAGAGGTTTATTTTGTTGAAGATTTTTTGTTGTGTGTTGTATCTTGTCTTCAAATCTAGAGTAGAGCTTTCAAATCACTTGGGCAAATAAGACAAGAAAAACAAAAAGAGAAACAAATCTGGATCACTTTGATTTTCTGTAACTCAGCTCAATGTCGACGTGCATTTTCAAAACTAACTTCAATGACAAGCAAAACACATGCGGGTTGTCCGTATGAAAATAAGAGCAATGCAAGTGTTTGAACTACATTTTACGAGTTATAAGCATTTTTACAAAAATCTTCTGTTCACGCACTGCACATTTTATTGTGAAAAAAATTATTAGTTTCTTGAACATCAACCGCTAGAATAATAGCAATGTTAAGAAAAATAGCACTAGATGACGCGATTGAGATTTTTTGCAACAAGCACTTAATGCAGCAAGCATCCTACACACAAACCGATACGCCTATATTTGTTTCAGAGTCAGGCAAGCGTGCAAATTAGAAACTCATTGAACTCTGGAACAACCTCACAGATTGAACATGGAATTAACCTATTGGTTGTTCTAAAGTAATAGCAGGTCTGTAGCTACTTTAATTGAGGAAATTTTAACCACCGAAGGCGACAGTATCTACAAGAGGGATCCAGGGCATGCTCCGCGGAAAATTTTGAGATTCAGACTCTCGACAAATATGTTTCCAGCGTTCTGTGATATTGTTATATTGTACAATATTCGCGTCGGCAATATCATGCCCCTCAGTCCCTATCGTATATCAACAGTTCCAGCTACGTTTATACTTAACGTATTTAAAAATCAGGAGAAAACGTTTTTGAAATTTACCGAGGGAACTCGCTTGCTTCATCGTAGCTACGGCGCTGGTCAGGGCATGGTTAACTCACAGTTTGAACCCTAAAGCAATCTCTGGGCTGTTCTAAGTCAGTGCATTGCTTACAAACAGGTTCTTGAACAACATCTTTAAACAGGTTATGAAATATATAAGATGTACCGATATTACAAGCTGAAAGTTGAAGGCCGACACTAGCTAGCTGAGCTCTCGTTGGATTCCATATACAAAAACTCTTGCAAGGGAGCAAGCTAGACTTACCTGTTGAAGCACTCGATGCAGCAGAATCTCTCAGTCTAACTTCTCTTGATGATGGTGATGTGCTGAAAGTTGATGCGTACTACCTCTGTCAATTTATAGAAAATACCTCGGTGATTTGTAAGGGGAGTGGGGAGAGCCTTTGTTGCAAAGAGTAGAAAGAGCTTCTACTTTGTGCAACAAAGTCGCGCAACAAAAAATAGGGTGGTAATACGAGCAACATTCGCTCTGCAACTTGCAACGCAACAATCTTGCGCGACAAGTTGCACGATTTTGTTGCTCGTATTACCGCACCATTAGCTGTATTGTGACAAAAATGGTTACTTTCTAGATAAATAGACGATCTTACAGTACTCTCTGCGCTTGCGTATGTCGTTGTGCTTATGCTTGCGTCGTCGATCTCGTACCCAGAGCCCGCGTTTCTTATGGCCTGCGGCGAAGAACGAGGGCTCTGGCATAATTCATTATACGACGCATGCGCTCTCATACCAAAGTTCCAAGAAAACTATTGTACGCATGCGCACAACTGCCGCAAGTCCAAGAAATCCTGGTCTCAAAAATGGATTATACCAGACTCCTCGTTCTTCGCCGCAGGCCATAAGAAACGCGGGCTCTGGGTACGAGGTCGACGACGCAAGCATAAGCACAACGACATACGCAAGCGCAGAAATTATTTTAAGATTGACTGAATGTTTCTGTCCAAATACAAAGAGTTCAAGTAAACATAGAAGACTACCTGCACTTGCGTATGTCGTTATGCTTGTGATTGCGCCACCAGGCTTAACAAAGCGAGCAATAGCTCACTTTCGATATTCAGATTGGGTGGTCACGCACGAAGGACTTCAAAATGAGGCTCAGGGGAAACGCTACAATGATCAAAATATATTTTTTTGTTTCCCCTAAGCGTTGTGAATGATCACCCAACCTGAATATCGAAAGTAGGCTATTGGTTTTAGGGACCGGTCATTATTTATCGCCTGGTGGGGGGGGAGGGGGGGGGGAACAGTCGATGTACGGGAATACTAAAGTGGGGATCAGTGGTAAATAAAACCTTCATAAGGAGCTTTCATCACTGACATTATCCATAGGTAGGGAGGGGGGGATCACCACAATGTCATATTCCTGAAGGGGGGACCTGATAATTTTTCCTGTGTCTGAACAAAAGTAAACTAATTATTCGTGCATTTTTTTGGATTTTCTTACAAAGATTTTCAAATTCTCCAGTTTCGAATTCCCAGTGAATGACCGCTGCCACGCACAGCAAACGCATTTCTACAGGGCTAGCCTCAATTGCACATAATATATTCATAATTACCAGAAATGCTCGTGGAAATTCAAAGTAGTTTGTATTATTGTTCAAGGTCGACAATTTTTACTTTCTCGTTGGTATTTACATACATATTTTAGCTACGCACAATCGAGGCTAACCCTGTGTAAATACATCTGCAGTAATCGCGCTCTGGCGACCCTGTTAGAATTCGAAAAGTTCTTTATTATCCCACGAATGGTTCTTAGGAATGACTATCCATTCCTCGGGAAATAACAGCCAGCACCTTGCACCACTCTGCCACGCAATAAATACATTGATTTGAAAGGTTATAAACAACAAAATTCGGCACATATTGTCATCACCACTATTGTTGTGGCAAGTTCTTGGAACTCATGGTCCAGAGGATAAAACCTGGCCATACAAGACACTCGTCAAGCCCGATCGAGAGATTTTAGTTCCTGGATGGGTGACCAAAACTTTATCCTCACTGGTAAAGTACTTCTATTCCAATTAATTTGCTCGTCCACTGCATTTTTGTCATTGCATATAATTTGCACGTCTCGACTCGAACCGTCACAGTGGTTACAGCTTGCTTACAGCTCGCCCACGAGTCTCAGCTTACGTTCCACACAAAAAATTCCAGCCATCTCTCAGTCTAATCATAAGAATTTTATTTAAAAGCTTCATGACAATAAAACATCAGCTTGACATCAGCCCAGAGCACTATTCACGGATGTCTCACGTCTATTTTTTGAAATGATATCCCATAGGAAAGAGGCTGGTAATCACAATAGCAAAATATTTTTCAATGATTCTTAATTACACGGTGTTTGCTGGTCATAGCCGGAAAGGAGTTAACAGATGACTCCAAAGAATCTATTCATTTTCGATTCATTTTTGCTTATAAACCTAATAAACGTTTTCCCCATCAAACCCTCTTAATCATATGGACTATGAATCTACTAACTTCTCCATTAAGGCAGCAGGTCTATTGAGGCCCAAATCAAATTCATACTACGGTCAAGCACTCGATCTAGATTTGGAAGGATGGGCCCGGCTATATATCCAAGTGCCAGGGATTTTTCGGCTCCTCTGAAGTTTCTCTTCAATTTTTTTAAGGAAGTATAAGAATTGCAGATAAGAAGTTATTAAACTTTATTATCTGAAAGTTCCTATGAGTTTTCAGCTCCATTAGACAGCAGGACTCGGTTCCCCAAGTGCTCCCTTCGATATACAAATTTTAAATTAGTTTATCTCGATTCTGTTAATATTTGAAGTCTAAACAATAAGATAGGATCCTATGTTGCCCATGATTTGATGACAGTATGGTTCTCTAGTAAACTTTCCTCAAGTTTAATATGAGGCTAGGTCATGCACTTCTTGTTCTTCTTGTTCTTCTTGTTCTTCTTGTTCTTCTTATTCTTCTTGTTCTTCTTGTTCTTCTTGTTCTATATTAATTTATTTTCATTTTTTTAATTATACTTCCTGAATGAATTTTGTCTACTAAGGTGGCTTCTACATTGATAGCAATCTAATTTGGAGTGATGTTATTCCCAAACGAGCTTGTCAAAAATCGGGCACTTATGGCACTCTGTTGTATCATTCTTCAGTATTTCCTTTTTTAACATATTACTTGATCAAGTCACCAACTAACCAGTCTATCACTAGCTTATTACAGAAAGAATTCTTGTTCTTCTTGTTCTTCTTGTTCTTCTTGTTCTTCTTGTTCTTCTTGTTCTTCTTGTTCTTCTTGTTCTTCTT
>WUCR03015257.1:0-11154 GCA_009858155.3 Phymanthus crucifer
GCGCTTGTCTTTTGATCTCGAGAAAACTGACTCCAACAATTAGAAATTGTTCATTCCAGAATGGATTCTTTCCCTTTCTAGAGCTTGATTTGCACTTGGCTTTCTTGCAGTTTGGTAGTAAATAACTGGAAAATAAGCAAAAAGAGTGATGATAATCCGATGAAGATATCTGCTTGTTATTATTTATGTCTTACGTTGTGGTGACATGTTGAGATTCATTGTGTTGTATTAAAGTACGGCTGCGGATTTTGATTGTTGCCTTTCGACGTCAAACGACATTTTTTCGCGTCATCCTTCCAAACATTCGTTGTTTTGAGCTGCGATACATATCGCACCGTACTGACTGGAAATGTCGAATCATTTGCGAAGTAACATTCCGAGATCTTGATGCCTTGGTAGCCTGCGTCACATCCGGAATTTCTTCGTAATGTGACGCAGGTTAATGCCTTGGTTGCCATGTGTTATATTTTATCGCCTTGTCCTTGTTTTACTGCTCTGCGGTTTCATTGCATGGATTGGTTTGCATTTCAAGGTGATGTGTTGTTGTGTGTTTTATGGTGTCGTTTTGTGCGCGCAACTCCACATAATTCTTCGTTTGCAATAGACGTCACAGCCGCCATGGTGGAAGAACTTAACAAAAGAATTTTCAATGAGTTCTTTGTTATGTCTTCCAACATGGCGGACCTGCCTATTATTACTTTTTTGGTCTTTTGGGAATGATTGCAAACCAAGAATCCAATTAAGTCAACTCAGGCATTAAATGCGAAAAAAATATAGGCGTGTAGCCCACTGAAGGTAGAATCATCTCAACTCAGCACATGGAACACTACAAATTGCATTCTATCGCAATGCCTTGTAGCGTTCTATCTACTGAGTTGAGATGTCTCTAACTTCAGTAGTTTCCTCGCCTTTTTCGTATTTTATTTCATAACCTTATCTTTTCTAACGCTTTGCTATTCCTTCAAGTCTCGTGTCCACGCACGATCAAGATACTAAAGACAGGAAGTGAGACCTACAGCTACCGGAAGTAAATTGACCCTTCTGTTTACCTCATTAGCATATGCTCACGCTTGCGCCCCACTGCACACGTGTCGTCACTCCAGTTTGGCAAGTTCCAAAAATATAAGCATTTTCTTTATTTCTCATACTTTAAAATACCTTTCTACTATAACTAGTGGGTTTTATGAGTGCTTTTGATACTTAAATTGGAAGACGAGCAAATTTTCAAGCTTTGTACTGAGTTTAAAATATATTTTCACGAGCTCTTGGAAGGTGATTCTGCGAGCGCGAAGACCAAGAAGACGATGACCACTGCTGCTCGAATGGAATAACAAAGTAAGATAAACTTCTTTTACTATTCCTAACATTACTGTTTTAATATTCATCGTGATTCTATTATTTGCCAGTACTATGTGATTCTTGACTTGTAACTGAACGGACACAATGCCAAGGATCTTCATGCTGAACATGGTTTACATGGCTGACTATTCCTGTGTTAGTGGGAATTGTGAAAGTGTTACTGGCCGTGTTTATTAAGCTACTATTGTCGAAAATATACTGAAATTATACTCAGTTCCCACCAAATTGGCATTAATTCACGTAATTAACACATACTCAGATAGCACAACCACTGCCACGCGGCAGCCATGTTTGTCAAAACAACTGTTTTGAATCCCCTGCCCTCGCTTTGAAGCTTCAAAGAATGTTCAAAACAAAGGCTTTTACTCTCGTGAATAAACATGGCCATTGCTTATAAGCGTCTTTACTTAACGACGTGCGCCTTCGAAGGTAGCAATCTTGATATTCGTAAAAATTGATGCTATTTCGTGATTAAAAAAAAATGTTTTTCAGGTTATTTACTGTAAATTATTTATCATCGTATCTTTCAGATTGAAAACACAATTTCGCCCACAACATTTCCTTTCATAAATGATATATAAATGATAAATGTCGGTTATCCGGGTTATGGTTTCCAGATCTGGATTTCTGTAGAGGCACAGCTAGACGTTATGACGAGTATGTCTTGATAAAGCTAATTCGATAGGCCTGAGTGAATGAAGCTAGTAGCCGCATACTTGTTGCTCAAGGAGGAGGGGGAGGGACTAAATACCCCTCCCACATACAACAATTCAAGCACAAATCCTTCGAAAAACTTCAAATGCACTGTTGCTGTTGGTAATTATAGGGTTTGGTAGCGATAATGATGATGTATGATGTTGATGATGATGTATGATGATGATGATGATGGTGATGGTGCTGATAGCGATGGCAGTGATTGTGTTGTTGATCATGCTGTTGACAGTATAAGCCCCTTTACGGTTTAAGAATCGTCTTCAGTGCGCATGTGTTGTTACCCCGAATTTCTAACCTTGTTTTGTTTTATTCAAGATTTCCCTGCGGATTGCGTAGCGAGTGTCAGTTGGGATTCCTTTGGACGCGCGAAGGTTTTCCCTCCGGATCGACAGTCTGTTATATCAACAATTTGTTTTACTACTTAGTAGCCCTTCACGTTTCATAGTTCTTACCATTTAGCGACTGTTTCCAACGTTCGTCCTTTCTGTTGAGGTAAATCTTTGGCTTCATAGAAGTCGACGTGAAGGAATCCCCGGCCTGGCTCTGGCCGGCCTGTCTCTTTGTAGTGTCGTGCGTCGACTTGGATCTCTTGCGCGTTGCTGTACATCAAACCAAGCAGTACTCTTGGTTTTCCCAATGATTCTAACGGAGGCTGTTTCGAGAAAAACGAATATTCAATTACAGTTTCCACAGACTTACAGCATATTTGAGATTGCGTTAGAAAATGAGGGTGTCGAGTTGAGAAAGGATCTGTTATTTGCGCAAAAAAGGCCACCACATTTGATGCCGACTTCAAATCACCTGATTGGCGAGAGTTCGAATTGAAGGATAAGTGATTCGTTTAGAGCATATTTGCACGAGCCATTGCAGAACTGAGAAACGATACACGACGTGAAAATACGGCATTGGAGATGCTAGCGGCTAAAGTGTAACTACACGGCAGGGAGCAGCACAGTACGGCAGGGCAGGGCACGGCGCATAACATGGCACGGAGCAGCACAGTACGACAGGGCAGGGCACGGCGCATTACACGGCACGGAGCAGTACAGTATACGGCAGGGCAGGGCACGGCGCATTACACGGCACGGAGCAGCACATTACACGGCACGACAGTCGAGCGCTCACACTTTAAGGTACAGCATGCCTTATGATATCCAGTTAATGTCAAAAACATTATTAATCTTCATTTTCTCTAACAAAGCACTTTTAAGAAAGAAAATCTGCAGTATATTATCATGCTCATGATCATCATTATTATTCATGCAGTTAAAGTTTTCAGTGATTTTTAATCTCTCTGTCAGCTAGCTGTGTTGCTATGAGCAAGAAGATCTTGCTAAAAGGTATTGGGGGTTAACTGGCGCCTGTCATCCCGACCATCATCATGATATAACTGCTTATTTTGTCGTAACTTGGTCAACAAACGAGATGACGCCACTTCACTGACGCCACCATTTCCCTTCGCGTTCTATCCTCTTTCGATCTTGTTTTAGTTTTTTCAATTTAGGCCCACTGATTTCTATTTTCTATTTTTCCTGCGGTCGCTTTTTTTGCCAATCTATTTTCTTAATTGTTTCTTTTTCGCAGTAATTGAAAAAGTAAATAAGCTCATTTTAAACAGTGCTGAGAACATTTCCCTTTTGAAGGCCATCAATTATAAATGTAGACATCAAGGTGCACACCTCATCTCCGTGGAACAAAAATAAGTGTATTCCAGATGGACTAAACAGTTGTCAAATAGTATAATCTTTTCCCATCCATTCCACATGCCTTTCCCTGAGGTATGATTTCTTTCCTTAAGTAGCGCATGAGATGACGCATGAAATATGAATACAATTCAAACAAAGAATCTCATTCACAAATTACTGGGATCGGGGATAGGAAAAATTTCGTCCGCATTACGACCATGTCAAAAGGGCCTATTTGGTACGAAATAGTGCCATTAGACAATAGATCTTTGGTTTTGTTTGATTGACATATATGGGGCGCACTATATAAATAACCACAAATTATAGTTCAGATCAAGATAGCGTAATCTGTGTATTTATCTTGTACCTTGAGAGATATTAGCATGTCCATTGGGTAACCAATTCCGCCCATGATTTTCTGAGGGAAGAGTTTGGTGACTTGATGGGGATCGCCAATAAAGTGGACCGCCACGGTGATCACGCTGGAATTGTGCAACTGATCGAATGTCATGTATTCTCCTCCTGTCATGAAAAACAACGAAAATTAGATGAAGAATATTAAGGTGCGGTAATGCGAGCAACAAAATCGTGCAACTCGTCGCGCAATATTGTTGCATTGCAAGTTGCAGAGCGAATGTTGCTCGTATTACCACCTTGCGCGCAACAAATTATCTTCTTGCAGAGAGTAGAAAGAGCTTCTACTTCGTGCAACAGTCGCGCAACAAAAAATAGGGTGGTAATACGAGCAACACTCTGCAACGTGCAACGCAACAATGTTGGGCGACAATTTGCACGATTTTGTTAGTGCGAGGTCATAAAATTATGGAAAATTTATACTTAAGAAATGCTGCGATTTCTTTTATTTGTTCTCTTATAATTTGCTTGCTGTTTCAAAGAGATCAATTAACATTACGACACAATCCTGAGCTATCTCGTTGGTACAAATTCTCAGAAGTATCAACAGAAATCTCCATATGGTTATTTTCAAGCCTAATTCCGGGAAAAGTGTTTTGAGTTGGCTTTATAGTGCACTGTGGGATTTACGAGAAACGCAAAAAAGACGTGACAACTCCATATGCCATTTTGTTCTCAAAAACCTGGAAATGCCCCCCCCCCCCCCCCCATAGTAAAGAACGGCGTCAACATATCTGAAAATGAATGTTTGTACAGAGGATTCTGGCATGATGTAATGCTGGGGACGAAGGTTTGAGCTCGGCGGGGAGAGTATCGCGGGCGCACAATCCCCGACGTCTGGAAATCTGTAAGCATGCAAGCGACCTTCTCGAATTTGGTTACATAACCGTTGGGGGGAGGGGGGCTAAACGTCTCCTTAGTAGAAGTTATAACCAATTTTCGAACATGAATATGAAAAAGAATCAAACTTAGCCAGCGAAGCCAAGGTGAACGTTAGATAATATTGAAAATACCAGTTGACCGCAAAAGCAGCGCCATTATGGGATTTGAAGTGACAAGAAACCAATGTTTCATAATCTCGGCTAGACCAGTGAGAGATTAATAAAAAACACGAAAAGAAATTAAAAGATCAGGTAAACCACTTTAAACCATAAGACATTGATAACTGCTGAAATTACTAAACCAGTAATCTTTGAATCGGAGCGAATTTTCTCGGGCTGAAATAAACATTTGGTTCATGCGCTTGGCATTTTAGACTGTTGCCTTTTCAACCTAGACCATTTTGGTTTGGTTGTACCTACTTGGATCAAAACTTTATCACCGTCACCCAAGAGTATTCTAGTATTTAACAATTAGCCAAAACTGGACCAAATATCACTGGCTTGCTTAAAGTTTTGAGCTATGGTTAATTATTTTGTGCAAAAATCCTCTATCCTCAGTTCCTTAAAAACCTTTTTCAGCACAATTGTGTTCCATTCGATGCTTGATGATCTATCGTCCACCATTTTTCTTTTCTATTTTAATTTCACTGAAATTTCTAACGGATAACGTCCAACGCAATCAAGTGGCTGTCAATCAAAGATACTTTTCGCAAATATAACGGAACCGAACATGACCAGTGAAGGGTGATCCAGGCTGTTTCTGTACCTTGTGATTTATTCGACTTCTTCTTATGTGAGTTATTCACGCTTTGCTTCCATACAGCAAAATCTTGTGCGTGTGTGTGTTTTTTTTCATTTGTGTCATTTGTGTGCGGTGTTCCACCCTTAGGCATGCGTTCCTGCTTGCCTCAAAATAATTTTCTTTAACTCTTAATATCTATTAGTTCATCTTCAAATTGCATGTCAGGAAGGAACTTTAATAATTGCTTTGCAAAAGATTATTTTTGGTCCCTCACAACAAGCCAAAGGCTCACGGAAAAAACTAGTCTTTTGAGATGACAAAACTAGCAGCTAATTAGAATCCACCACCGATCACACAACGTCCAACCAAAAAACCACCCGATGGCACAACAAAGCGAACCGTCGACAACTTAAAAGGAATCAACCACAAACAGATTAACCATGACCATTAGCGAAACAACACACGAAACAGTTAGAATAAGCCCACTAGTGGGACGCAGCCACTTGTTCAGAATGGTGGTTTTCTAAGCTTGTTAAGGGACCATGTTCCGAAAGGTTTGAAACATCCCTCGTCTAACGCGATTAAAAAACATGAGATAGAGGCCGTCGGCGAGCCTTATCGGGGTTGATGGCAGAGATAAGGCCACTTGTAGTCATTTTATTTGTGGCAAAGGACATTGTTATGTATAGAGCGGCTACTATTCAGCAAGGCATCATTGTCTAACATGACCTCCGCCTTTTGTAAACAATAAAAACTGATTTTTTAATGTTCTTTGGTCGTGCTCAGTTTACAATGAGTTGTACCGGATACCTCAATGAAAAACAGCCTTAAAGAAACCTTATGGTATTTCTATGAATAGAAACCATCCACGGTTGTTCAGTTCAGCTGGGAAAACGTGGACACGTGTTGACAGATTTTCAAGAATTTGACAAACTAACGTTTGCGCTTCTCATACACGAACCGTGGGACAACTGACTAAGTAATATTCTTTTAGAGACAGCTCACTTTATTCACAACTCCACATTCACTAGTTTTATTTGTACAAGCTTTTTTTTCTTCTCAAGTTTTTATTTACCGTTAACGCAGGTGTTTGTCTATAGCTTCTCCTTGGGAGATACTAAATTCCCTTTCCATATATTACATAATAATCACGATGTTTAGTTTCCTGTACTGATTGGTCATGGGTAATGACTGGGTGGAACAACTAAAAAGACAAACGCATTGTACAAGCGTCTATCAGTAGTAATCTTTGAAAAACGATGTCAAAAAGCCCTAACCATTTTCATAAATAAAATCTACAATGAAATTCCTATAAATACAAGAAATAATTGCATTAACCACAATCGTGATCAATCTTCCCTTGCTTAGGTTCTATTGATTGTTTCAGAAGGCTGCATTCACTGTTATTGTACAAATGATTAAAGGTTTTGTCTAACAACTATCAAGTCCTATTTTCAATTCTTCCTTGAGATAAAATGATTTCAGTAATTACAATTAGTGTTAATCTTTTGCTTCCGGTGAAGTACTCAAGCTCTTCTCTTGGCCCGTTTAGATCTTCTGATCAGTTCCTTACGTAACTGTTTTGCCCGACATCTGCCGATGTAATGGACGCCGCCAAGAAAAGCAACCGTTTTTAGTCTGACAGTTCACACGATCGAGCATTTGCTGTCCTTGGTTGGCTGTGAGCCATCAGAGTGGAAACCATTGTCTCTCCATGGCGAACAAAGCCCCCAGTGGCACAATAACGTCTTGTACTCATCACGAAAGGTTTTGTTCATAACGCCGTAGATAACAGGATTAATAGATGTGCTCAGTTGACCAAGAAACGTGTACATCAGGTACACCTGACGCGGCAAGGCCCAAGTGCCTTGAGCAAATCCGATAAAATCCACGATACTGATGGGAATCCAGCAAATCAGAAAGCCGCAAACTGTCAGGAAAAGGGTTCTTGTAACGTTGATGTCGTCGATGGACACTTGTCTTGGGTTGGCCCCTTCGAAAGTCGACGAGTTCCTCAGCTTTCTGATGCGCTGCTGATGACGACGCAGCAGTTTGAAGACAGTGAAGTAGCAGGTTGTCAACACTAGGAGCGGAATAGCTACGTAGACATAACCAAGCAAAGTGTAGAAATTGACCTGTAGTACTTGAAAACAGAAGACCTTGCCCGGGTGGTACTCGTAACGGTGCCCCGACAACAAATATGGCAGAGGCTCGGTCAGAGAGACAAGCCAAACTCCAACGATCATCAACTTCGTGTTCCTTGGAGTGAAAATTTTCTGGTACTTCTGTGGCCGCACGATAAGAAAATATCGATTGACAGCCACTAGAGTCATGGTCAGAAGAGACACACACGCCAAGCAGGCAATGGAGAATCCCTGAAGCTGACAAACAAAGTCACCAAAGGTTCGTTTGCCAGTGATTAGAACCGAGACGCAGGGTGGCGCACAAATGACCGCCATTAGGATATCAGAAACAGCTAGCGACACCACGAATTGGTTAGGGATGGTACGAAGATTGTGATTCCTGAATACGATCCACAAGACCAAAAAATTTCCCAAGACTGCCGCGAATACAAGCAAAGAACTGACGAGAGACTCCAACGTGACCAAAGCCAAGCTGCGGTCAGCTAACAGAACGGCGTACTTTCGAAGCGAGTCTTCCATACCATTCAATTTGTTTAGAAAACTTCAGATTCACGGTTTTGGAGGTAGTTCAGTAAATGTCCTGGTTGAAGTAACGAGCCGTGTATACCTGAAGTTGATCGCGCCAGGTCGTGTGCGGAAGTGGGTACACTTTTCTCCAGGCAAGTGTGTTTATACTGATCTCAACAGGTGTCGATATGAAGACTAATTGATATGCCACCAATTAAAACGGTTGGTTCGTTTGTTCGACTGCGTGAGGGAAAAATCGCTGTCATTTCAAGTTGGGTTTCCACTCACCATCCATTCATTCATCTGAGATGGCTATCTCGCCTTGGAAAGCGTCTTTTTACTTCTGCTTTCATCTCGTGTTCAAAGTAATGCGATACTTGCCGGACACAAAGCGGAATAAGACGCTGTGAAATCATTAGAAGCACATGGCCCTCTTGGTTTTACATATCTTGGTGATAGCCAGTCAAGACGAATGGCAAAGAACGCACGAACTAGAATTGTAATCTTGTTTATGCGATAAGAACCAGAAGGAAACGCAATGATTTCAATAACAAAAAAGACGAACAGACGCAACACCCGTGGATGTCTTTTCCTTACTTAGTTCGATCGCTGGCCATGCGATAATCTGAATGTGAAAAGAATAATCGTCTGGTAAGCGGTACTAAAATGGATAATGGATGAACGCCGGGAAAGGCAATCATTTGTCAGTCGTATGAATCAACACAAAATGGCTGATTCACTTCAAGGATATGTTTATATCATCCAAATCCCTTCGGGTAGGAATAAGACGTAAAATTTCTTTAACCGCATAATGAATGCCATTCTTACCCAAGCCGCTCATGGGGCTTCTTATTCAGGGTTTATAGTTCCAAGCAGAATTAACAGAGAAAGTTATCTGATTAGTTCATATCGGAAGCCACGTTTCTGGCACCGACTCGAACCAAAAAAGGTCTTGTGATAACCCAATGATTATCACATCAAGTATTTTGGCCCAGCTTGAAAGAAAATTCATTTACTAATTAAGAACCAAACTTAGTCTAACATAATTAAGCCAAGTGCCATGCAAAGACGTTGACTGATAAACACATCCTTTGTGCAAACAGCTCATTTTGCTATGAACTAATTGGGATGACTCACTAGGTTTCTTGTTTCTCTTTCACAGAATCAACGTGTTAACATCAAAAGAAAGTGACATTTTCACAAGGCCACTTTTCACGTTTAGAGAAATGCAAAACGCTTGAATGTTTTTGAATAAAAGAGAATTATACAGACGCTAACTTTGAGACACATTTCACGAAATTCAATGTCTGGGACTATTCGTAGCGTGTCTAGTCCTTTGATTCAATACATTTTGCTGTATATTTGGACGAGAAACCCCAACACAATTTTCCCTTGAATCTCTTTGCCATAATCCACTAATTACCGCAAAATTGGTCAATAATATAAAGTCAGCTCCAAGCTATGAACATGGTTTGATTATAATCCCCATGAACAATTCTCAATTGTACTACATGAAAAATGAAGCCCGAATTTGTTTTTTTTCCCCAACTACTTCATTCTTTATAAATAAATGTTGTTTTTGTCATGTCTCAAAAAGCCAAGAAAATCATTTTCTTGTTAAATTCTTCCGACTTTTCGGTTGTTAGTCATGATGAATGGCAATTCCAAAAAAAGATTTTATCAATGCCAGTTCGAATGTGACCCGCCATTTGTTGTTTGCTGTTTTTCTTTATGCTGACACAATTATTATTGCAAAAGTGGTTAGTAATATAACATAAACTTCGCTTTGATCAGTCGCTGTCACCCAAAGCACTTTTTCCAATTTGGACAGGTATTTTTAGTCAACCTATTTAATTAAACAAGAAAACATCTAAACCAATGTCTCATGATGTCTGTAGAAACTTGTCTATTCATTCCATTTGGTCAGTTTACTTGTTATGAGGAATGTGGTCAAATGATGGACTCAACATGATCTATCATACATGCAGTGATGTTTAGTCCGATTTAAAGAAAAATGTTTGCTTTTAGCCTGGGTAAAGTTGCCCTAAAGCACTAAATGAGAATATACATGAATACGAGCACATTTTCTTGACCAACACGGCTGTAAGGTCCATACATTATGTAAAACCTCCTAACCTCTGAGACCCTATGAAACGGTGAACATTTGACGCGCATGCGCGATATCAAAAATACCGCTAACATTAACATAGTGCGCGGTTGAAAAGAAATTACAGCGTTTTGAGCTAAAAGTCTGCTTTAGGACGCTCCGATTACACATAAGTAGGTTTACGGTGTAGAGCTAACTCTTATCTTTTTGTACATTTCGGCAAGACCTCGTATTTAAGTAATAGTCCGTATAAGAATTATGATCCAAACGGCAAAGCACGCTGGAATGCTCCGAAGTTCTTTTAGCGAACAACACCTTCCCATTGGCTTAGATGGGAAATTTACCAAATTAGGTAGTTGTAGGTAAATGTTCGAATATTTTTTCATGGTATTCAATAGCGATTGCTTTAGCGTTCATAATGTTTTGATCTGGAGAAAATCGTATGTGGGGAACATTGAAAAATTCCATGATTTAAGGAGGCTACCTACCATACAAAATAACCATATTTTTTTTTAAAACTACGGTTTTCTTAACCCAAATTTAGTACTGATTTCAAATATGCAAAGAAAAATGGGGTGTCCCGAGGTCGTTTTTGAGATAT
>WUCR03015283.1:0-11148 GCA_009858155.3 Phymanthus crucifer
TTCCTTCGTCAGATTGTTATTTAAGGCAAGCACTTTTAGAAAATAAGGGGTTTGGCTAGGGTGCATAGGCACTTTAAGAAATCATTAGTAAAGGCCAGACACTGAGGGTGGTCACTGCCAGGGTTTTATTACGTCTTCAGTGGTTCTTTTACATCCCTCCAATACAGGGTTAGATAGTGTGGAGAGACGGTTTAACATCCTTATCCGAGAAGACGCGAAGGTCTAACCATTTGTAGATGTAATTACAAAGGCAGCACCTTCTCCTCAGTTATTTTAAGACCATGAGTGTTGGTCAGACACAGGGAATCAAACCCCGGTCTCCCGCACGAAAGCATGGCACCCTACCAGCTGAGCCAACCGGTTATTGCAGGTATTTTACCTTTCTTTTCCACATTCACATGACTTTGATACCATCACAGGACAACTTGGGCAAGGGCCAGGGTGACACAATCTAAAAATGATAATATGAATATAACACACTTAATTTCAATTCCAGTACTTGTTTTGCAGTTCATTCATTTACCCATTCACTAATAGTACATGTAAGTAAAAGCCATTCAACCATCCCTGAATAAATTTCATCAAATTGACCACTGAAATGCTTTACTCCTAATGCATTCGCACAGGGTTATCGCCTTCATTGGGCTTAGAATATTTTATAAATACCAACGAGAAGGTAAAATTTGTCCAATTTGAATAACACAAACTACTCTGAATTCCCACAAGCTATTCTACTAATTATGAATATACATGTATTATGTGCAATTGAGGTTAACCCTGTAGAAATGCATCTGCTGTGTGTGGCAGAGGTCATTCCCTGAGAGCTCGAATCTGGAGTATTAAGCAGTTTCTACAATTTTATAACTGATGTCAAACAATGTCTTACTGATTACAAAGATGTGGACAGGCTGAGGCATCACGCTTCTTCCTACATAACTCTCCACAGCCTAATTTGACAGCAAAAATCACAAGTGAGTTGGAAATTTACTGAACAATAATTTGCAACTAGTATTTTCACTCTCATCATATTGCCCAACCAAATCTTTACTGTATGTCACATTTTTGGATCGGATTACAGTGGAACATCCACCAAAGGGATTGGCTGCATAAGGATGAACAAACAAAAAAAATATGTGTTTCTGTTGCATGAGAAAAAAAGTATGATTGGTCGGTCGTGATTTTTTTCAGTGAAAATTAACTTACCGGGAACCCTGTGGTGTATTAGAGAGTGGAAAAAGTTTAAGGGTTGGCAAAAAATCAGCTAGAAAAACTGAGTTGGTTGCACAACCAGAAACACACATTTTTTGTTTGGCCTAAGCCAGGATACAGCAAATGCCAGGGACCAACAAAACTATCTCTTATAACCACCAGGTGGCAGTAGAGTTGTAATAAATCAAAGATATTTCACACCCTACTTACTATGTGGTGTTATCCCATCCCTGATATTCCATGTTGGATCTATTGATTTGCCTGAAAAGAATTTCAGGTACACAATAATTTCATTCATGCAAAAATAAAGGTTATTAATTCCTTCATTAAATACGGTATAACTAATGAAGTCATCAATTCTGTAACCTGAATATCAGGTCCTGAAGAGAAAGCCATATACCAGTTATCAATTCTAAATAATTTATAATAACCGCTTACCACAAAAGCATCTATAAACATTAGGGACTGACTGGCTAATATTTTGACATGCAGGACATCTCCAGCCACTACCCTCTCCTGAAAAACAAAACAGGATAACACATTGTACAATGTTCCCTGAGGCACATGACATGGGTGGAAGTGGGTGGGGGGGAGGGGGAAGAGGCAAACATTGTCCCTATGAGCTTGCTTTGTGCTTTTTTTCTGCGAGTTTTACACCAATCCCCTGAGGCTCACTTTAAGTTTGTTTTAATCTTTCAACAATTTTTTCAGCCAGTGGCAGGGGATTGGAATGGCATTTTTTCTAGGTGGATGCTACTGGAATAATATAGCCTTCCTCACTGCTCCCCTTTGGAAGAATACAAAGGCAGCATCTTTCCACTGGGATACAGTATATCACACTGCAATGATCATCTCATTATGAAAGTACAAGACAATTTATTTTCAGTACAAGATGGGCTACAACAGAATTCACTGACATACACAATACCTTCGACTACAGCCATAGGAGACCTTGCCCATTTCCTGATGCACTTCAAGTGAAACACATGGTAACAATTACCACAGCTCCACACTGCCGCAGTAGACCAAATCTTATCACAGCACACCATACACTCATAAGTTTCATTTTGCAGTTGTTCAGTTAACATCTCAGCTTGTGCAGAATGGTTTGAGTTCAGAACATTAGAATTTCCACGAATCGGTCTTTTCCTATAACCTCCAAAAGGATATTTTTGTTTGTCTGTCTTCGGTTTTGATTTTATACTATCAGCCGAGGTAGTGATTGTATCTGTTTGTTCTTGGTTTGAGTGAAATTGATATTCTTCAGACAATCCTTTTTTGCCTTCTGCTATGACAGTTGGATAGTTTTTGGTTTGTTCTTGGAATGTCTGCTGATTACTATATCCTTGGTAATAATTCTGATTTCCATTTCTGTAATTCTGATATTGAGAAGTGATGAATTCCATACCGTAAGGTTGAAAATTAGCATAATGTGCACCATAATAGCCACCATATTGCAAAAGACCTTGATGGTAATAAGGATGGTAATTGCCTCCTGAATACTGATTTTCATGTGAATAACCATGGTTTTCCCATTTTTCTTTTTTTCCAACATATCTGCCATCAACAACGTTAACATTTGTTCCTATTTCAACCATGATTGTGTCACCATTGTTGGAATTGTTCTTGTCACCCCTCCCCTCCCTGGATAACAATCTGTCCTTCCTCTCCCCACCCCTCCTAGGATTAAACACCTTGGCTTCTGGTCTGAGATTTGAGCTTTTTGGTCTTTGCTTTGGCATTTCTTTTTCTTTCTTATTACTTTGTCCTTCATGACGTCCAGCCTGACCAGCTTCAGCCTCAATTCTCTGTTTGTCGACAAATTTCTTATCTTGTTCTTTTACCAGTTTTAGGTTTTTGTTCTTTCTTTCATCCCTTGGCTTATCTTTGCCATTACTGAAATTTGTCTCACCAGATGAATCTCCTTGTTGCTTTGAAATTTTTTTATTCAACCAACTGATAACATCCTTATTTTCTTCTGCACTTTCACTGCTGACTTGAGCCTTCTGACTCTCACTGTAGGCATCTTGAGTTTCCTTCTGTGAGTCTTTCACCTTTCCTTGAACTTCCTTCCTCTGTCTTGGGGTATGATTCCTCCAATGGGTGCTTTTGGGTCTTCTGGAATCACTTTTCACAGAAGTTTCATCATCATTTCCTTCTGTATTTGAAGCTCCATCTTTTTCGGCCTTGTCTTGTTTAGGAGGCTGTTCTCCAGCAGCACCCTCTGCTTCCATTCTTATTCCCTGTTAAGGTTGAATACAGTTATTCAATGAGCTTATGTTAACTTCCATTCATTGTAGAGGAAGTGTAACCTTGTCTATTCTTAGACTTCGTTGAGCTTTGAGAAATAAATTTTATGTTTGAAAGAAAAAAGGTTTAACTTAAAAAGTGTTATAGTATCGAAACAAGTTGTTAGACAGACACTTACCAAGTGTATCCTAGAATTGAGGCTTTAAACCAGTTATAATAAATAAGTTTGTACAATTTCTGACCGTGACTTTTCACTTCTACTTTCAACTTTCATACTCTGTTGGTGCAATACTCGTCCCCAGACTCCTGTCCTTCCGCATTTTGAAAAATTTCAAAACTCAATTACATTGCAAATTTTAAAATATATTTGTTATGAAATACAAAGTATTAAACATAAATCTGGCGTCAAAATGTAATACTTCAACAAACAGATGTATTCTTTTAGTTAATTTTCATCTATCGATTTTATCTCAGGTGGGCTTCCTGTGTTTACATCTCTTTTTACTCGAGTTGAGAGCCCACGGGGGATACCATCCAGCGGTATAGGACTTGGGCTACCTGTGGTTTTACATACAAACTACGTTTGACTGATACACGTTATTCAGTCGACTCTCTTTTTAAAGTCGTTTTAACTGCTTAATATTTATTTTTTCTTAACCAGTATCCTAAGGACATGTTTTGATTGTAACTAGAAGCTTTGGAGAGATTTTTGCGCTGAAAATCGTTGTTGTTTTTGAACCAAGAAGAGGTGAAGACTTTCAAGATGGAGGATTTAGAACAACTGGAACAGCTCTCTCTCGTGTCAAAAATCTGTACAGAGCTTGATAACCATCTTGGTATTAATGATAAAGTACTAGGTGAGTGATAAATCTGCCATTGAATAGAAGGAATAGCGATTCTTAAGATTGCCAGAAACTTAAAACCTGGAATAGTGTATCATCCAAGTGTTCTAATTCTTGATTCTCTTCAAGTTGGTGAGCTTATGTCCAGATTATGAGATTAAATCTGTCTTACATAAGGTTCTCAGGCAAGAGATGATACTATGTTCTCTTATTTGGGAACCTTGAACTAAGAACTACTAGCAATGAGAGAATCAAGTCTAGAAAAGTATGAAGCTTTAATTTGGCTGTTGCATACCATAACTACTCTGGATTTCCACGAGCTGTTTTGGTAATGCACTAGTCAAATAAAACCCTCACCCCCATGGTCCCGGGGCAGGGTGGTGGATAGGTGGGGGAATGATCCACTTTTGAACGAAAGTTTGTCCCCTGGGGGTGGTGCATGTGATCGTAATTGACTCTGGTTCTTGTCCCCACCTGGGGGAATTTTGCACTTAATTTTCATGTTAATGATGTTGATAAATAAATCTTGAATCCGTTCATGATTTCATTATCATTAGATCACAGACTCAGGGAGGGGCATTTGATTAAAATATCTGCCCCTGGAGGGGGGGGGGAAGGGGTTGACAGTATTTGACAGTAATAGTGTTACTTTATTGGTTAACATTTATTTGAAGTCCTATGCATGTGAACTGCCAACACAGGTGTGGATAAAATATACATGTACAGTAGCTCAAGAGATCATGAATGTAGCTTCATCTTTCATAGTATGCTTTTGAAAGATCGTAATAACATTTGTCATTTGGTTATCTACTGTAGCTGAATTCATCATCATGCTTGGAGAGAAAAGCTCAGATCTTGATGAATTCAAGAAGAATTTGGCTGAAAATGGTGCAGAGTTCCCTGTAAGTATAGATTGAAATGTACTATTTTTTGTTTCCTTTGTAAACCTACTTTCAGTTGTATGAAATTTGATAGTTTTTGGTGATTACTTATTTTAGGATTCATTTGCTGCTAATCTTCTAAGACTGATAGAGAAGATGAAGCCCAAAGCACCACAAGCAAAACCTGGTAATATACTGAGTGACTTACTGGTTGGATGCCTGACTATACTATGCTTTGCAGTTGAGTTCATGGCAGGGCATAAGTTTTGTCATGACGTTTTGTCAATAAAATATAATACATGTTGTTAGGGGCAACATCAAAAGATATCAATAGGACGTGACGACAAAACATGTGCTGACTACCAAACTCAGCTGCACAGCGAATCATCCATGCCAGACTATCGGGTAGATACAGTGCTTGTTATTTCATTTACATGCAACCATGGTAACTGGTATTACTGGTAAAGCTGGACTCTCTGACTGACTAAAACCAAATGTTTGATTGACAAATTCATTGGTTGATTGATATTGACTGATTGATTTATAGGCCCATCAAATGAGACAGATAACTCTAATCTTAACCCAGTCCAGAAAGAGAGAAAGAAGCTCTTTCCTGGACTAGCACTCCCTGATAAAGAAATTAAACCAGAGGTAAATTTATACAATATATTAAAAAAAACTGCAGTACTGTACCTTTGTACAAAATTGCTAATATTTGTCCATGAACAGAATAATTCAATGCACCTAATCATCAGAAAATTGTACTGATTCCAGTAAAATACTTTTTCAGACAACAGAAGAAGATGAAAAGGTTGCAAGTGCTGCTTTAGATGAGGTACTGTACTGTATGCATACATGTACAGTATGTTGTGTCTGTATGCACCTGACAGCTTTTCTTTGCTCTTATTGGAACATATGCTACATAGTAACATGTTTTAGTTGTATTGCACTTCATGCACCATGCACCCTTACCTAAGAAATAAAGTTGCACATTACAGCTCAGATGTATTTTAACATTTTTGAGCTAATTTGTAGACTTTAGGGTGATACCTGTGAATGTTGTAGAGTGTTAATAGTCCAGTGCATTATATCATCATTTACTAAAACTACCAGAATCCTTTGCACTCTTTCTTTTGTTCAGTTCATGAGCAACATTTCAACAGTCTTGCTATTCTCGAGAGATAAGATTTTTAAATGAAAGCATTCTGGTAGTTGTAGTAAAATGATGCTTTCATGCAAACTGCCTATTCTTGTATGTTTTACTATAGCTTGAAGCACTCATGCCAAAGGCCAAAGCATCAAACTCAAAATCCAGGTAATTATTATACACGTAGTTACAAAATGAATATTAGGAATTCATATTACTACAGCCGCCTGTTTATTACAGATAGTCTTGTTAGTCCCTGCCGTATGCTGTATCCTGACTTAGGCCAAACAAAAAATACTGTTTTTCCTGTTGCATGACTGATGCTATTTTTCTACAGTACTTAGCTGATTTTTTTGACCCTAATACTTTTTTTGCTCTCGAATACACCACAGGGTTCCAAGTGAGTTAATTTTCATTGAAAAAAACAAACTACCGACCACAAGTTTTTCTCATGCAACAGGATCAACACACATATTTTTTTGCTTGGCCTTAAGTATGCAGTGCATAGCCATACATAATGATGATTGCAAACAAGTACAGACATGAATGATCAAAGGTGTATTGTGGCATCTACCTGTAGTCACAAAAGCTTAAAATGATGATGATTATAGGTGGATAAATTATCCTCTAATTCCTGCACCTCACCCACCACCCACCACCCACCACCCACCACCCACCACCCCCCACCCCCCTCACCTTCACCCGAAACAGGACTGGCATTTCCTAGACATGAAAAGGGGTTCCAACGTTTGATGTACTACAGGTGCATGCAATCTTTATCATAATGTACATAATGTATCGTAATGTATCGTAATGTACATAATGCACTTAGGACCAGGAAGGCTTTAAAAGTCTGTCACCTTGGTCAGACAGAGAGAGGCAGAAGGAGAGGGGATAGGGGTGCATGTGACACCCAAGTACATTTCATTTTGAAGTACATGTTTAACATTTTATTGCAGTGAACCAGACAGAGACTCTAAAAGCTACAGAAACAGAAGTAGAAGCAGGAGTAGAGAAAGAGAATCAAGACATGACAGAAAGTAAGTTAATCCAGTGAATCTCTTTGAAATTATTCTCAAGATATAAGGCCAAACTCCTACATGGTCTTTGGTTGCAGTTGAGTTTCACTGGGGATTCACTATTTTTTAGAAAGAATTGTTTCATTGTATACAATTTGAATTTAACCTGTACCATGCATGTTACAGGCAAAGACACAGGTCAAGGTCAAGGTCAAGGTCAAGAAGTCCTGCAAGAGATAGGAGACGAGATAGAGGACGAGATGAAAGGTACAAGATTTACTTGTTTGCATGAGCTGGCAATATTATGATAGATGTGGCCAAGCTTGACATTCAAATGTGGCAACAAAAACCTCCAATTTGCTCAGTCATTTGAATATTCGGAACATGGATCCTACTTTGCATATTTCAACCACCTTATGAATTTCTGTTCCTATAAGGTCGCCGGGATTTAGCAATTTATTGCTTTTGAAAAATATATGACCTCCATATTGCTGATAATCATATGTCTTGTTATGGCAGGAGAAGAAGATCTAGAAGCAGAGACAGAGATGACAGATATGACAGACATTCAGACAGAGATCGATATAGAGACCGGGACAGGGACTGGAGCAGGGATCGGGATAGGGGGCGAGATAGGGACAGGGATGGTAAAAGCAGCCGACATGCAGCATCACACACTGAACAGGCTCCCCCAGCAACTCCTGTCGTCAGTCAGGTAAATCTGGATAAAAACTGTTGTACAGTAATCAGAGGGTTATAGCCATCCTGAGGATAATCTTGTCTTCAAAAATGCCAATTAACATAATTTAATTCTAATAATGATAATGGATTTATATAGTTTTATCATGTGAATATGTTCAAAGACACTTACAGTAACAATGAGATGAATGAGATGGTTAGTATGAAGTGTAGGCATTGAGGGTGGTCACTGCCAGGATTTTATTACTGTATGTCCTTAGTGCTTCTTTTACATCAATTGTACATCCCTCAAATGCAAGGTTAGGTAGTGTGCCATCTGAGTCATGTGAAGGTCTAACCATTTGCAGATCTAATTTTAAAAGCAGCACCTTCTCGTTTATTTTAAGACACTGAGTGAAAAGTCAGGTCAGCAGGTATCAAACCTGTGACCTCCTGCACAAAAGTCCGCTACTCAACCAACTGAGCCAACCAGGTGGCAGTCAGCTGGTTGCAAACAGCAGGAAAGAAATTTGCTGATTGAGCTACATGTACATTCCAGTGACATTGCTGTACATTCCCCTGTTAAGCAGACACCCTTCACTGAAAAGACAATGAGGGAAAATTTTCTTCTCGGCAGATTTGTTAAACAAATCTCACTCAGCAGGTTTCTCAATTTGTGGGAGTAGGCACCACTTTGACACTCTCTACACATCATATTCTTATGATATTTTTGTATTTGTTCTACCTCAGATTTATGGTGGCAAGGTGACAAGTCTTATGGCATTTGGATGTTTTGTGCAGCTAGAAGGTCTAAGAGGCAGGCACGAGGGTTTGGTCCATGTTTCAGAGGTGTGCATTAATAAATACATACATGTACATACAGAACTTATTATATAGACATGAGTTTTTTACTGAAAAATACGCCACTTGTAAATTCGTACCAAGCTACAGTGTACATCTGGGATAAGAGCGACATACTTTTCATATCTTCACAAATGAAAATATCAGTGATGTCACTTCCAATATTTTCCCGCTTAGATCAGTAGTTTTTTGTTCATGTTTTTGTTTACCGGTATATAATAAAAAGAAAATTATACGTTGGCTTGAAGATATGAATTATATGTTCTCGTTTTGAAAATATTTTCACCACTTGAAAATAAACTTCATATCTTCACACCACCGTGTAATATCCTCTATAGAACAAAACTATCAAGGACACTTGTGGAAAATTTGTGGTACCATGTTGACTAACTGTTAAATCAATAATGTAAAGTTGAATGGTTTTTGTTTTCAGCTTCGCAGAGAGGGCAGAGTTGCGAATGTTTCAGATGTGGTTCACAGAGGAATGCGTGTTAAAGTCAAAGTTCTATCCATGGCTGGAAACAAGATTAGTCTTAGCATGAAGGTAGACCTAACGCAGTGCTTCATTCTTAGGCCATGTTCAGATGGAATAATTTCCATGAGCTGTACTAAACCACAAATCTGTGTCGGCCCAAATTATGTATGTACAGCTGTTTGATTCAAACACCATGCTTATTCAGAAGGGCTATATAGACGTGGCTGGACCAGTTGTACTGAATACTTTAGCCGTACTACATGTACATAATACAAGATATACTCACTTGATTTTATGGCTTTCCATGAGCTTTACTACATGTACCCCTCATCAACAGCTCATGAAAATGCCATTTTGAACTTGGTCTTATTGGTTCTTTACATCTCTAATTTCTTTGCAGTCTGCACACCTATCTTTCCTATCATGTGAATCCCTGGCTCAGTAGATTTGGGCAACAACTCATAACATAATTAGCTATTATCTTTACATGATGCACTGTATTGTAACTCTTGCATTTATTGCTTGCAGGATGTAGACCAGGATACTGGAGAGGACTTGAATCCAACCAGGGCCAGACACAATATAGGTGGAGAAGTCTCAGAGATGTCTCGGAACCCTGACAGGTACAACTACGTTATCTACCTACATGTACAGCAGGGGCAGATCCAGAAATTGAAAAAAACATTTTGTATAGGCAAAACGTTCTACAGAAAAAGGGGGGGGGGCACAACCCCTTTTGGCTCCCCCTGGATCCAACCCTGTACCAGTCCACCCTTCTATCCCACCCTTCGTTCATCCATCCATTTGTCCATCTTATCCATTATTTCCATCCTAGCTTTCTTCCTTTATTTTTCCTTTCTTTTTTCACCCATACCATCTGTTTTTGTTTACTTTTCATTTAATTGAAATATTATTTTTTGATCCCCAGACCTGCCGGCATCCCTGTAATGCCAGCTTACGAAAACGAAGATCCAAAAATGAAGCGAAAAGTACAGAGAATAACATCACCAGAAAAATGGGAAATCAAACAGGTATGTATGATAACCACCGTGATACCTGTTTCTATCAGAAACATTTAATATCAGTGTTCAGTCTTAACTGATAACAACTTCTTGTTGTTTTCAGCTTATTTCAGCAGGAGTTCTTGATAAATCTGATTATCCAGACTTTGACGAAGAAACTGGGGTTCTACCCAAAGACGAGGAAGGATCAGGTATGATGTTCCAATCCATCATCGTGTATCATGAAATACTGTTTTCCTTTCATCATATGTTGAGTACTGCAAAGGGCTTATTTGATAACAATTATTCACTGAAGGGGAGGTGATTATCTCTATTATACACCTGTACATTCTACTATACAAATAACAGCCAAAATAATTTTACAGTACGAAATTGGTTTGACGAGTTTTTTTCTACATTCGCCAGTGATGACGCGTATTTTAGGTCTCCGTGTAAAAACTAGTAAAATTTTAGATGTGTTCTTCCGTTTTTTGCCAACATACTGTAGGGCATGACTGTTTTTCAGTCCAAATGAATCGAAACTTTGAAAAGTATTGATGCGAATTTAAAGTTAATTAAGTGGAAATTCTATAGAAAAGGCAGCAGGTATAAAATAAATAGCTTATTAGACAGTTTATATGTAGCATGGGTGGATATTTTACTCGTTCACTCGCCTACAGCTCGTCAAAAAGCGGCAAAATGTAATCAATATACAGCGCGTTTCGTTTGAGCTTGGAACGACAAAGTTTTATCGATAAGTTTGGTCGATAAGTTTTCGTGGGAAA
>WUCR03015594.1:0-11132 GCA_009858155.3 Phymanthus crucifer
AGTTTTACTAAGATCCATCAAGCATAGTTTTCGAGACCGTCATTACCATGAGAACGGCCCTGGCTTTGAAAATCTCTTCATGCACTTCTAACTCCTGGCTGCTAAGCTTCTCAAGGAGACTGAATATAAGTTCAAAGTTTTTCAAGTTTGGAATAGGAAGTTTGGCTTCTAACAGAACTCGCTGGTTCTGAATCAACGTTGGGTCGGCGATCAACTTGTTTTGAATTTAAAAGAGCAAACGAAAAGACCTCTGTTAATTTTATAACGCAAAAATCAAAAAGAAGAAGATCTTTCAGTTGTGATTCTTCCCTTTTTCCTCTGTTACAGATGTTCTTCCACTTCCATAAGACACACGAAATCGTCTATTTTATCTAATCATTTTCAAAGCTCTTCAACTTGGAGAGCCAAATAATTTGCATGCCATCGAAAAGTATTACCCTACTAATAAAATTAAATCCCTCGCGATAACTCTAGCGATAAGAACAGTTGATAAAAATATCCCCGAATACCGTGTTAGTGATATGCAGACACCCCAAAAGATTGGTTCTCCTGATCTAGATACAGACTAGCCAAGGGCTAATTGATGCTATCAGTGGTGTGATGCTCTACTCGTTCATGACATTAGTGAGCAGGTAATAGGAGGACGAGATGCGTAGACTGGCGAATGACAATCTTAGTAATTTAAGCGGTCCAGATAACGGTTTCATTAGCCAATTGAGCTGAGAGGGTTTGAACACTTCAAAGGAACTATTATACTTGAAATCGCATCAGCATAGTTTACTTAACTAACCTGATTTCTTGCTGGAAAAACCTTATCACTGTTTTGGCTTTTGTCACGAGATGCTGTGCCCACTTCAATCTTCTTCTCCTTCTCCTTCTCCTTCTCCTTCTCTTGTACGCTTGAGTCAATGTTAATCATCCCCTGAGTAAGTCAGCCGGGTCCCACGGAGTATCAAGATGACACTATACAAGCTAAGAAGTCGATCTTTATAGAACCGATTTCGCTACTTATGTCCAGTTATTCCTACAGTATACAACGGGACGCTGTAATTGAGAGAATGAACCTGACTCATTGACAAACCTGGATTGATTGTGCATGCCTACCAACAGTGTCCGTTTGCTAAGGCAGGCCGGCCAGGGTGGTCGCGTTTAACCCTCAGTTTAACAGAGCTAATAACATTTTGAAACGGTGACATTAAAGTTAGTATGACTTTTCACTTGTGGCATTTAACAAGAAAAACGCTAACTTCCGTTTACAAGCACGATGAGCCAAAACAGAGATATATTTTGTACAGAGATTTTGTTTTATTATGTTCATCATCACAGTTATGTTTTCTGTACCCCAGCATCGGTGAATTATTTTGGTTATAGTAAAAGTTTGTGTAAAACTATTGAAAGATGCACACTCTCTCAGGCGTTGAATACAGCCCGGGAAGCCATGTTAAGTGATTGGATTGCGAGTTGTCATTACTCGTAAGATGGTCTAAATTCCTGCATCTTATCTCGCTGATGTTGATCACTGTGCCGCTGAATAGTGCTTAGGATTCCTCATCTGGTTTTCATGGGCCGGAGATTGTGACTACCTTGTCCCGATGCTTGGTGTATGTGGTCTACAGATGATCGATGCAATCACGAGCCGGAAGTCATGTTCGACAGCTTTAATGCTGCTGATGAAATTGTATGTAAAAGTCGAATAGACACAAAAGAAAGCAGTGGAATTAGGGTCTGCTAAACTGTGTGTTGATTTATCTAATACCTCTATTTTTTGTGGGTTTGTAATGACTTCACTCTACCAATCCATTAAGGTGTAATAGCTAGTCGAATAGACGCAAGAGAAAACTACCGAATTTTAGGGTCTGCTAGTGTAGACTACTAACCTACGACTTAGTTAGTTACTTTACAATCCGTTATGGCCATATCTCTGTTCATTGGACGCAACGTTCCCTCTCTCTAAGTTTTGTGAAAGTTATCCCAAAGAAAGCCTCAAGGCCATTCTCATAGCTCAGATTGAATCAACAACACGCTAAATAATGAAGCAATGCGCGGATTTTTCGAAGGCAGTAACCGGTGCCTGCAGCAACTACTCTCATTAATATCCCGTATCAGCTTCAGTCAATTTCCGCTATCTCCCCGTACAATCAAAGCAGGTCAAAAAGCGATTTTCTCAAGGACTTGGAAGTGTAAAATTCTTTGTTTTTAATTTCCAGCTGACCTGATAAGCCTTTTATAACCCTTCAGTAGAATCGTGGCGGGATATCACGATCATGGACTGACGGAGCAGTGAAATCTAGTGCAATCCCTACGGAACATGCAGATGTATTGAGCTGTTTCTTCCCTGTTTAGCGGTATTCCTGCATCGGTTAGTAGTAATAAGAATATGGGTATAGATGAAGTATCATATCTGATGTATTTTCGTGGACAGCCAAGACGGATCTGGACACTATCTCAAAGTCCTAGCACCGCAGATAGAAAACCAAGCCGATGGCATGGGTATCTAAAGACCATCTACTCCCTCGCGTTAATTTTAGCCGCTTCAATCAGCAAATTTGTTCAAATGGTTTGTTTTTCAGTGTATTGGGCCATAACGGCAAGGTTGGGACTAACTGCATGCTTCCTCGCGTATACCAAGATCTCGAACTGTCGCCGGAGCCAGAGACACTATTCCAAAAGGTTTATTTAATATTTTCGTGAGAGACTAGATTACTACAACTCAACAACTTAATGAAACAGTACTGTATTTTGTACTAAATAGCAACTAAGTTTTTCAGTCTTGTTTTCTGTGTTTTTTATTTGTATTACTAAGCACTAGTTGGTATTTTTGTTTCACGAACTCAAGTATTCTCTGCCCTAAATCCTGGTTCTCACTAGCGACGCAAGCACAAGCAAAACGACATACGCAAGCGCAGTTAGTCTTCTACGGTTGTTAACCTCTTTGTATTTGGACAGAACAAAACATTAATTCCGCCAACATTGCAGTATTTTTTGCGCTTGCTTATGTCGTTGTGCTTAAGCTTGCGTCGTTGGTGAGAACCAGAAGTCTGCAGCAAGCCATACATGCATGTATTTTTTTTGTGGGGTTCCTGTGGTTCCTTAGTGATGTACGAGTCAACTGGAATACATTTCTGTAAGATGAACCATTTAGTTGTCTGACGTATGATCAAAAGTTAGATATTATTTCTTTTATTAACAGCAAAGCAAAAATTTTGCCAACGAAGTAAAATAAAAGTAGAAAAACGCGGATCACAACACAATGTCAATAAAACATAGAGACCGCCTGAGCAGCCACTCGCGTTGCACGAATTCATTTGATTGACATGGAAAGCCATTTGACTGCTGTCGAAGCACGTGGATCGAACCTCCAGACACATGGCGGAGGAAGACTTCAATTTGTGGTAAAAACCTGCCGAAGATAAGGAAAAACCCGGGAAATCTTACAGCAAGGACCTCTTTTTGTTATCTGTAAGTATCACTTTTATGAGACATCTACTCCTTTGTATCGTATGATCAGCCAAAGCTAAAGGTTTAACGAAAAGTTGTGGAAAATTAGTTTCTTGTTAGTCTTGGCTCTTACCTTTGATGGTTGTTTTTGCAGACTGAAATAATGGAAAATGAATCTCCACTCTCGGGGGAAAGTGATTATGGATTACTTTGCACAGAAAACCGAGAATTTCTTTACGATGGGGAAGGCTTGGACATAAACGCAACGGTCAATCCCAATCTGCTGCAAGACTTAGGGGAAGAAGAATCCAACATGGCGACGTCTATCGAGGACAGCAGCCCTCCAACAGAAACTAGCTCCATATCTACTGTAAGTTCAAGTTCTCTAGCGACTCCAGACGGTGAAACACCAAAGAAGAGTCGCAAACGAAACGTTGCGAGGGATAAATTGAGGAGTGAAGCTGAGCAAAATGCTTACAAGAAGCTTCGAGAGCTGGTGCCAACCCTTCCTGCTCTAAAAAAGCCCACCAAACTTGAAACAATAACACATACTTGTAGATATATCGAACTCTTGCAGCAAACACTGAAAAAAGTCCAGAAACAGAGGGAAGCTAAGGCAAAGAATGAAGATGTTGAAGTGAATGAGGGAGGTGGAAATCCTCCAGGGAAAAAGAATAAAATGTAAGCGAATTGTTGAATAGGCTAAAAATTGCTTTCATAAGAAAATACCAAGGTTGTGATAATCACTAGGAAAGATAAAATAGAGTGGAATAGGTTTAAAATAATGCAAGAACTGATTGAAGTATTGTAGACAATCCTTAATAAAAGAATATTACTAAATAGGAAGGGGGTTTCTCATGACCACACACCTATGCACATGGCACAAACTCACTTTTATTTCTGGGGAACCATTACTTTGATGCGAGAGGGGAAGGGGAGGGGGTTCATGTGACGTCATGGCAGCCACTTTTGAGGAAAAAACAAAAGGATGTCCTCATCAGGGAGATAAAAATCTAATCGTGCAAATATACTGTATTTTTCCTGTCCTCAAATATGCTGCCGTAAAATTTCCTCTATATTAATATATTCGCGTGATATTTCTTATGTTGAATTCATCCTGATAGAGTGCAATGGATAAATCATTGATACTAATTGGTGCTTGTATCAAAAAATTACTATTAGGCACTAATAACATGTAAATAACACAATCTATTGTGAAGGTACCAATACCAACAAGGACGAATCCAGCCAGAAATTTAGGGGGGGGCTGTGATTTTAGAGAGGCTTTGAATAAGGGGAGTAGGTAGTAATGATTTTTCACGCCTTTTACTGTACATCGTAGGTTGTGAAGGGGGGGAGCTACAGCCCCCCTTTGCCCACCCCTGGACCAGCCATGTTGCTTCTAATACTCATTTTCCATTCACAGAAGGCACTTGCAGCACGCTAGCAAGTCTCCCTGCAAGTAAAAAATCATAGCTCAAACCGTTTACATATAATTTTGAAGCTTCCAGTGAGCACTCCCTAGCTAACCAAGCTTTTTATGAGTTGAGAATGCATGAGCTTGGGCAAGTTCATTCACCAATATCATTTGGGGTGGCCAAAAAAATTCTCAAACTGTACAACAAAAACTTCTCGTTTATTTTTCATTGTGAAGTATGGCCACTATATTAGCAGACTTACATTGGCTAAAATAAGACCAATAGCTTTAATCAGTCCCTAACAAATTGTATTCACTCAGAAATTCATTGAAATTTTATGATTACTATATTTTATTGTGGGAACTTACTTTCTCCAGATTTTATTAAAAACTTTAAATCTAAATAATTTGATTGATAAAGCCATTTAAAAGACACCTTTTTATACAAGGAAAAAAACAGCCATAAATATGAAACCAAAAGAAAAGAAAAGAACTCGGGAATTATTGTTCTTTAACATAATCTCTGCTTGAATTTTATATTTTTCTTGCAACAAGGTAGTTCTCTCTTGAAAGTTAAGGAGAATTTTATAAGTTATAAAACTTTAAAGTGTGCAACTTGGACTTCAGACTACAGAAATGTTACACCTTTTGTCACATTTAGCAATCCAAAAAGTTAGCGGCCATGAGTAGTTCCAGGGCTATTTCTGGTGCGATGGGGAACTCCGGGATCTCAGTGCTGCTGTTGGTGTAACGAACTTTGTACATGAAATACATGCAGACCTTGGCCAGGACATGCGACCTGTGAGGAAGACAAATGATCATTACTCCTTCACAGGTGAGACAATGAAAGGACTCTTCAACTGATCACTGTTACCGTTAATGGCCGAAATTTTTGGACTTCCCTTATTTAGGAATTTTTAACTGGACATCAAAAACGTTCTCCAAGATACCCTGCCCCTTGTGAAATGCTTAGGATTTCAAGAAAGTAGAACTCTGCTATTAAGCAAAGCCATTACAAAGGAACCCAAGGGATGAAAAGGCAGTTCCAGGAATTGAAGAAAGGGATGCCAGGTTTCATAATTATTACACAGACACTGAAGTCCAAATACCAAGCTGCAAAACAGTGTTTTTGCCTGCATCAATCAATGATAGTCAATCAATGTACTTCCAGTTTCTTCCCTCCACAAATACAAAATTCTAATTCTATCAACCAGTAACTGTACCTTGAACTTATTGAGGCCTAGACCTATAAGGCCAATCATCCCCTCAAAGTGGTTGATTGTGCAAATGTTACTTATCAAAAAATCCACCAAAACATAGCTTAACCATCAAGATGTATGGATCCATTAAGTTTTTACTTTGCATTATAAAAAGCAATGTACTTACGGGATCTCTCTGAAATGGACCTCATTTGTTTCATTCTCAGAAAACTGTCCTGTGCAAACACGTAAAATTAACAATTAATACATTGGATTTCATCAATAGATCCCCCACAAGGATACACTATGACCCAACAATAGTTCCAACCCAGGGTTTCATTTTAAGCTTCGCAGAGATTTGTTCAAGTGGGAGGCAAAGGGAAAGTTAAAGTAAAAAGAGGCAACAACTATGTTGCACTGTAAAATAATGTGCAAAAAATTGGATTATGAAGAAAAAATTGGTTGCCTACCTGGCCCACTCAGCATAGCCTTGATGGTTCCTGATGTCAAGGCATAATCTCTGTTAATGATGAACTCGTGATCATCACTGGAGATCAGTTTGACATACATTGCGTTTGGGCCTTCACATCCCCCATAAACAGGCTCTGATTGGCCATCATCTATCTTTTTATCTTCCATATCTGTCATTCTCCTGCAAAAAATTGATGACAAGGAAAAACTTAATGGAGTCAACAAATAGCCACTGCAGAATCTGTCAGTTCTCATACAGTTACAGGTTGGAAGGTTCATTTTATTTGAAAATTGATCTGGGTTTGTTTTGAAATATGCAATATTCAAACAAAAAATGTATCCTTCAAATCTATGCTCATATTTCAAATAGCTTCAGTTCTTTACAGATTCATACAAAACCAAAATTCTTTTTACTGTTGTGACTACCATTTCAAACTCTGTGTCATGTATCACTGTGCAAAACCTCCATTCAAAAACTGTTGAAAGAACATTTTATTTTTTGCCAAGGAACTGTAGATTGCAACCTTTGTTTGATTAATGCAAGCTGCAAAATGAACTCAAATTCAAATTTCAAATTCAAAGTAATGAATTGCATCTTTCAACCTTGGTGGGAAAGCACAAGCTGGTTAGACTGTAAGCATAAAGGTACTCGAGGACACAAGGATTGCCTAGGGATTGGCATAGCAGTGCCAGCGCATGCCTCTTAACCAAGGTGACAAAAAGGACCAGGTTGGTGGTTTTCTCTTGCACATTGAGTTATTTTTTCTCCTGAAGTTCTCCAGTTTTCCTCCCTCATCAAAAATTCATTTCATACTTCAAATTTGAACTACCACATACAGACAATCATGGTTTTACATACACATGTCCACTCATTGTGTTAATGACATCCATGTATTTGGACACAAAATCTCAATAAGAGGATTTGTTACTTCTTGTTTCCTATCATTTATTTTTCACAGTACTAGTTTCTGAAATTTATCTCTTTGCTTATCCTAAAATATAAATAATTTAATAGATAAATTATAATATTTTATAGCTGCATATAGCAATACCCGGTATTATTGAATAAATAACCAACTGTGGTGGTTTTATAAATTATTTATAAAAAAAGTCCAAAGGAATACATAAAATTTCAAAAACAAACTGTGCTTTTTCCAAACAAGTTTACAGAAAATTCACATCTCAATGAGACTGATACATGAATAAAAAGAATGCCGCTTCCTCTATATTTAAGGGATATAAATGGCATAGGTGTCTTTATACTGCGATATAAACACACTGGGAGCTGTACAGCAAGAGAGAAGTCAACCATTACCGGTATTAGTGTTTCTTTGAATTCTCGAGTGCTCTACAGCTCACAGAGTGTTTATATCATAGTATATAGACACAAGCAAACGTTTTATATTCCTTTCACACAATATTTTTGAAGCTATGTAGGATCATCTACTGAACATGTCCCTGTCCTCTGATATATACATGGTTGCCAGCCAATCAGAGTGCACATAGTATCTCGAATATTTTATAAATGAATATTAAATATCATAGATGCTCCACCATCCTCGGGAATCCAGGGGTAAAATTCTGTCGCGTGTTCCTTACTACCAGAAGAAATACCCTTGGGAACAGAGTCTGTTGGAGCTGGTTCCGGAAGTCAAAATTCAACTCTTACCTGATTGGTCGAGCACCTGAGGTTGACCAATCAGCCCGAAGTATATCTAGGCAAATACGTTAATTTTTTTAAGTTGCCATTTTGAATTTTGACTTCCTGTACAAGCTCCAACAGACTCTGTTCCCAGGGGTATTTTTTCTGGTAGTGAGGAATGAGCAACAGAATATTACCCCTGGGTTCCAGAGGATGATGCTGCACAAGATCAGAAGTGTATAAAGTACTATCTTTCAGTCAGTGCTACATTATAATAAAAACTAACAGTAGTAGTGCTTATCTAATATTAAATACTAACACTAATACACTAGTGCTTAGTCTTGAATCGAACTTTGAACAAACGGGAAAGAAATGAAAGTATGGAACTTTTATTATGTTCTACTACGTTTTTATAATTATTTTGTGAATTCTTAGCAAATATGAGATCAGAAAATTCAAACAGACTAGAGTTGAATTATCGTTTTCTCGCTTTAAATAAGAAATCTCTAAGGAGATAGACGAGAAGCTAAAAAGGAAATAAGTTTATTAGCGTCCTGTTTGACATTCAGACACAATTGTAGGACAAAATTTGATGATGGCCAAGCTATTTTAAAATATCAAGACCGTATGATTATCCTTTCTCTAGGATTACTAAACAAATGAAGCTAATAAGCTCTTTTGTGAGAGGGGGAGATTTGTTTTCACAAAGAATTTTGCAAATCAAGAATCTGAAAGCATCATTAGTACAGTAACAGTGTTGAAGAAGCGGCGATCTGAGCCATGTTTCTCGAATACGAAGGTCTCTTACAAAAGATCTAAAGCCGTCAACAGAAACCAATCATTTTAGGAACTTAGATTTCATAATTAAACGAAAAAACTTAAAGAAAATCGTAGACAAAGACCATGCACAATGACTTGATATTCTGCATACATTTAGATGGTTAGTTTTGATCAACAAAACAGGATCGACACAGCAATGGAAAATCAAGCAGACAAACGAGCCAGGGAGCAAGATCACACCATTACAGGATGCTTAAGGTACGGCCTGAATCAATCTTACCTGGAGAGAAGTCCAAATCAAGTCCTGACTAAGGATTTTAGACAGGAGTATGACAGATCTTCCTCGACTTCAAATGTAATGGTTGCTTTTTACACATGACTTGATTTGGCCGCTAGATACCAGGTCACTGTCGCTTCCGAATACCACAGGAAACCCAAATATGTTGGTAGGCTTGAGGTCGCGAGCACACGTGCCATCATGCTGCGAAATAACTTGAGGATTGTTGTGCGGAACATTGCTATTAAGCGCGATAGCACCCCTGAGAGTGCTACCCTAAAAACTCGTGATTCTGGAGAGGAAGGTTTAAATACTAGTAGCTTATGGCTACACAATCGTATGATGGCTTTTCACACAACTTTCCTTCAGTGATTATCGCACTTTCCTATTGACGAGAGGTTTCCATTTTCAAGATCAAGTGGAATATATGCACATATGCCACAAGACTAAGAAGAAAAATCAGGTATGGGATCAATATCTGATATGGGCGCTTTCATGGAAGATACACAACTCTAGATCGAAAATTGTTGTCGCAGTACATTCCACAGTCTTACGATTGCAGAAGATCCCGGGATTGCTTTTTCAGATATGGCAGACAGACATGGCTGAAACAGAATGAATTAGTGACACACCAATTGTGATATTTATGCATTTTTGATTCGTAAATTACCTAATGGTATGCGTTCTTGAAAATTTAGTGAAAGTTATGCTTGATAAGAAAAGTACAAATGAAATACAACAAACTTTGCAAACCATGTTCGAATATATAAGCCAGTTCAAGTTTAAGAATCGTCTTCAGTGCGCAGAATTTCTCACCTTTTGTTTTAACCTTCTTTTGTTCTTGATTAAACAAAAGAAGGTGAGAAATTCGGGATAAAATCGCATGCGCACTCTGAACACGATTCTTAACTGGCTTATCTAATTCATTGAGCATGCGCATAAAGCAGTAGCACGGAATTCTTGATGCGTGTATATAGCGCAGCCGCTGTGAGGCGCTTCCGGTTCCCCGTTCCGGTCCGACAGGGCACCACCTAAGGCCACACATTCTCGAATATTCAAATAATAAAAGATCTTAAGCCCAGTTTAGACATCGCATGATTCCACATGTGTTGAATTTAATGCAAAAGGAGGAAAAACCTACTGTTTGCGCTTCTAACCGCATGCTTAGCTATATATAGTGTAGCCTCTCATCTGGGGTGAAACCGCTCGACTCTTTGCTAAACAAGCTCGTTAGTTAAAAGTCATCAAAATGTTTCATGATATTTGCTCGTCAGCGAGGTGAACACGGCCGCGAACATGATGGTATGTCGAGCAGAAGTTAAGCGTGCGAAACGAGAATTTCCCGATTAATACAGGGGTTGATGACAGTTTGAGATCCGGTTCGCTCACAAGGTCATTACTTTTGCTCTTAGTGACAGCTAGCTGAACAACCTGAAACAACACATAGCTTTCATCCGGAGTTTACAAAGCCATTATATATTTTATCGATAGAAGCCACACACAAAAACTGTTCTTCGAATAGATAGTAAAATTTTACTTCCGGTAAAATCTGCTCTTTGAATTGCTCGTAGGACAGGATTTTAGAGTCTGTATATGTGTTGTTAACCTGCTCTCATGTGTTCGAAATACTTTGAGGACGCACTTCTTACGAGTTGTGGCAGTTACCCTCTGCTTGCCCCAGGCCAATTAAAAAAGTCACGTGATTAGTAGTAGCAATCAAGGCCTCCTTTTAGATTTATGGGCCGGTATACACCAATTTAGTAACTGCGAATGAGCGCTATAATCTAGAGAGTTTGGGCAAGTGAAAAGCTCATGAGTCGACAAATAATTTATCAATTCTAGAACAGATCAAGGTCACGACAAGGCACGCACTCTTTGGTCCAACCAAATGGCGCCAAACACAGCAAG
>WUCR03015616.1:0-11130 GCA_009858155.3 Phymanthus crucifer
TGTCTAAATATTCCATGACGTTTGAGGGTCTTTGAGCACAGCCTGAGCTGACGACTTATTGTCTCAGATTCCAGATTCAGATCGCCGTCCGACAACGTTTTTTGAAATAGGTGTATACTCAAAGGCAAGTAATTATAATGAGGGAATTTGATGAACTTGCGTTCGAGTATTGTTCTCCTTGGTCACAAAGCACACAACAGCAGAATGGTGTTTCTCTCCGTTTGGAAATAAAGTTTCTTGTCACTCAAGAAGAAAGTGTTCCGGTTGGCTTTTCTACTCCCTATTTCGCCCTCATTCAGAAATTATTTTACTGCTATTATCTGTCATAAGTTTTAAATGACCCTGACGATAACACATATTGTTCATGTACAAACACGGCCAATCTTGGTCAATGAAATGAACTAATATCCCATTTACAAAATCTCAAATTGTGGCATCATGCTTATTGTGAAGGACTTCATAGACCCATAAAATGGTGGGGGGCTATTCATGATCGTTATCACCACCTGTTATATGAGGGGGCTATTAAAGAGAGCTTTAATGGAAGTCGATTCATATTTTATTCATCGGAAATTAAGGCTAGATTATCTCTCAAGTCAATCGCATTTTAAAGATCTTGAATAAGTGCAATATCGACTACGTACTTTTCTCAATGACTGGGGTTTTTGTGGCACAAGAAAGCATCACAAATTCTTCGAAATAATTTCCTTTTCGAACTGAAAAGAAATTGAAATTCAGTGAAGAGACGATACATGGGTGAAAGTGAAATCTAGTGAACTGGTTCGCAGTATTTTGCCAACAAATACTGTAGTAAGTATGATTTTCTCTTAATCGTTTATGTGGCAACAGGAGCCTCCTGTGTGGCAACCACTAGTATAATTTTTGGCCACTTGTACTACATTAGATATAAAGAGTTGATATAATGGTTTAAGAAAAGAGTTAACCAGAAGGAGGAACGTAAAATCTTAAAAGATAATCGAAATTCATAATAATGAATTGAATTGTTTAATACTTTTCTCGTGAAAATTAGGAATGTTTGAAAATGGTTGAATCTGGCACGGGTTTCAAAGGTTGTATGCAAACAAACTCGTTTACAATAAGTTCCGAGTAGAAAATTCTGAGTCAAAGATGTTTATAAAGATCGAAATTTATTACGAGGTAGCGAATTTGCGAAAATTGAGAATGTGGGGAAAAAAATTTTTCACAACGTTATTTTGACTATTGTACTCGATTCCACAGATAACATAAAATAGAACTGATATTTGAAGTCAGTTCAAAAAACGATTTGAAAAACGTCAAATTTTCGAAGAAAATTTATCGAGAGGGGCTTCAAAACACCATTTTTTGTATACTTAGGATTCTTCTATTTATGAATTTTGAAAGTAGGGGATTTTGAGAATTTTGGAGTCAGAAAAGAGAAAGCACGAAGTTATCCTCGTCTTGCCTTGGGCACTGAAGTTTGGTCAGGAGAATGAGAATCGTTTTGGTTATTTGGTTGTTTTTTTTTCGTGTTTTAGGGCTTAAAACCCGATGATATAAAGTATGTACGGACGATTTACTATACTTAAACGGCAACAACTGTCGAAAATTTGGATAAATTTAAATGAATTATAATACAAATTACTCCGAGGTCATTAGGAATATTGTATAACTCGATTGCGTTTGGAGATGTTTGGGGCCCAGCTTCGTCAACAATCTTTAATTTTCACAATGAAAAGGCAAACATAGTTAATAAATGGATTGGTTTTCGTTTCAAACCTTTTGAATATCACATTAACATGCCGGAAAAGTAATCGACATTATTTTTATCAATTAATATGAAAAACAATATGAAAATTGAAAAGGAAATGATGGCAACGTTTACAACCGATTGTCAAAGATTATTCACGAAAAACCGAAAATTATTTAGTAGATAATAAATAGTTAAAAGGATCGAATAAATAAAAGCATCATTGCTCAGGTAGAACTAAAGATTTCTACGGTTACAATGTGATATTTTCTTTATGAAAAAGAAAAACTGTCAACATTAGAATGATTGATTTGACGAGTTCGTGTGTTTTGCAAAACTTTGTATTTTTGCCTTCGTCTTGCATTCCTTTAATTTTTCTTTCTTATCTTGATACTTCCGATCAGTAGGCATGGAAAATTGCCCGGCTGTTCATGATGTTTTCGGCAGTATCTAGAAGTTATCGATTAATGAAGATTGCTAAGGTATTAAAGAACAGCCTGATAACAACTTACATCACTGATCTGAAGCCATTATTTGACATAATCTGTCTATAATTTCTTTCCTCCTGCTCTTCTCTCTTTCTCTCCCCTCTCTCTCTTACATTTAACGTTCACCTTTTCGAATAATAGATTTATTTTGTATTCATTACTTCACTTTTACCATAGCTTTATCGGTCACGAAAACCATTGATTTGATATCCTTTATTCCTTGGAAACTGGTAATCTTATCAACATGCCTTAAGCTAGTGCTGACTTTTTTAAATTGTCAGAAGAATTATTTATTGCTCAATTATCTTGATATCAAAGTAGGAAGTTTTTCTTTTATTCCCTTCGGTGTTTTCGCGCCAAAACCACTCGCGTGCGCGTGTCAACAACACACTTTCAAAATGAATTGACGTTTTTCTCGAGAGGACAGAACTCTTTCTTTAATCCACAACAGAAAGTAATTTTTTTCGCAGCTATTTTAGCATTTTAGTTTTAATCAACAAAAGAGAAATAAATCTTTTCTCTGTAAAGTCGCGTAGCAACCAAATGCTCTCAAAAAACTTTTTCAAACTATTAGTTAATTCGATCCGTTTAATTAAAAACGCGGAGAAATCGTTTGGTAATGGAAGCATCACTTCTCGTATACTTTGAGCTTCGCTTGTTGAATTAGCCTTTCTTTTAACTAGAGAAAATCTTGTTCCTTAGAGGTCTAAATCCAGAAAATTAACCAGCTGTTACATTGGAAGAAGTGCCATTATATAATCAAATTTTCGTCGAGGTAGAACCTAAAATGATTACAAGAAAAAAATAGGAACTAATATTTTTAAAATTGAAATTGGTAGTTCATTCAACAGAGTAACGTTCAAGTTAAAAAAACCGATGAACCCTTAAAATGTCCTCATTTCTATTTAGCCAGAGCTCATCTAAAACCCATTAGGTACACAAACAATCAAATTTATGCATGCAAGACGTTCCATACGAGTGTAAATTAAAAAATGATTTTGGTTTTCCTTTCCGTTCACAGCTGATTATTACAGATCTTAAACATCGCAAGGAAGGTGAAAAGTTGTCGATGAAAAGTGAAGATATCAAGAGAAAAATGCTTCATAATCTCGTTATATTTCTTTATACAGCTTCGTTTATAGCAAGAAGTTCAGCAAAAGGTAAAATCAAATGACCTATTGTTGCATTCGTGGGAATGAAAGGATGTTCAAGAGAAGTAATTTTGTCCTCGTTTTACTTATGTTTCTGAAAATGTTCAGGTAGGTTTTCAAGAATCGATTGTTTTTCATGAGCAAGAGTTTTGTTTTAAATGTTACCAAATTAAAGAAGGAAGCTATAGGAACAAAATCTCAACGTTAAAGCGGGATAATCCTTATCGAAACTCTGCTCGTCGATGAAAATTTCGCCAAGATGAAAATCAGTATAATCACACTTAATAACTCTATATAATATCTATATTGACTTTTGTCTTATGTTATTTGTAGATCAGAGAAAATTATAAAATATGTTCATGTAATATGCACTGAAATGCAAACGACATTGATTTTGGTCATTTTTATTTATTCACTAGTTTTGATATACAAATTCCCTATATCTTAAGCAAAGAAAATGAGAAAAAATTGGCAGAAAAAGACCACAAGATCAGAATGTTACTAAAATTATTCTTAACTACGAAGAAAAAAGATCATTATATTGTTTTGAAACCTAGATTGTTTTCGTTGAATGTTTTTCTTGGCGCTGTTATGTGTGGATGAAATAGGTCAACCAGGACGGAAAAAGAGTGAATAGCCTTGGATTTTTGATCGACAATAAAAGAATTTTTAGCTCGTAAATATACAAATATCAAAAGACGAAAAATACCATCTTTTATAAATCTTAGCCTTTTAATAACCTCTAAATATATTAGGTAAAAGAACGGTTTGAATTATAAATGATATTCAATTATTCCAGAAATGAATCGTGAAATAACTTGTAAATATTCGCCACTGAACATGCGCGAAATTATTTACTTTAAGTACAGTAGCGCGCATGCGTGGAATGACGCCCAAACACGTTTGATGTATTTTATCCCTCATTTTTCGCAGTTTTCGTTTTAAATCATCCTTAAACTTACATAATTGTTCAATAGTTAGCTGTCTTTCAACTGAAAAAGTAGCTTTTAATTCGACGAGATTAAAATGGTTCATTCGTCTGGCTTAACAGCTTGAACTCTCACTTTGAAAATGATGATTAAATATCGTGTGGAGTATCGTAGGATACAGACAGTATGATTCATCATCTGATAGCAACGTCCGTTTTCGTATGAAATATGATGGGAAATAACAGGAGTTGTGATAGACCGCTATCGAGACCCCGCTGAATTATCGGTTTTGTTGCTTGATTACAAACGTATTAACTGAAGTTACCTTCGTTTGAGTTACAGCAACGTACGGTATATAGCAAAGAATAAAGAAAAAAACCGCACGAAGATATTCTACACTATCGAAGAATTATTTTAAATGTATATTATCAAAATAAGCGTCTAAAATCTTATCAGTTTGTATATTATTAATGAAGACACGCTATCAGTTATTATAATCATTATGATTTCACCCCAAGAGACCCTTGGTCATAACTTTATTCTCTGTACTGATGTTCTGGTTTGGTGCAGTGACTATTAGCCACTAAATGGCTTTTATATGTTATCATCAACTACTTTGGTCATATTTCAACGTTTAAATATTTTTTCCAGTTCCTAGACCGATATCGTTCGAGCACAAGATTCTACAGGACGTGCTTCACCTCTACGACAAGGACGCCCACCCAGGGGATGGCAAGAGAGTCAATGTCATTTTTGGCGCCAAACTCGCTCGTCTTGTCAAAGTTGTAAGTCAAAAATTGTGTCCGTTCTCGGTAGCTTTTCAAACGGCGTGCTTCGTGACCGAAGTCATGAACTGATCTTAATAACAAAGAATATCACCAAGTTATCAATTGTTTGTCAAAATTCTACGATTAAAATTAGAATGCTAATAACTTCATCATCATCATCATCATTATTATTATTATAATCTTTATTTGTCCTTATTAGAATCGTTTTATAATATCTTATTGTTATCAATTGTGTTTATGCATTGTATTTGTAGAATATATTGTGATTAAATATTTTCCTTTGCTAATATATCAATAATAATTTAATAATATCTTATTTAGGAAGAGGTTAATAACATTATCAAGGCTCAATGGTGGATGAAACAGGTATGAAGTCTTATTTGTCCAGCGGTTTATCCGGCGAATACTGGGCACCGCAGGGGGAGGGGGGTGAGGAACACGGGACACTATGGCCTTTCAACAAAATAATACGAAGTTTTAAACCTACATTATTGGACTTTGCTTCTAAATACCAATTTTCCCTTGATATTGTGCATTTTGAACGCCCATGACCTAAAACTCTCCCCTTTGAAGTTTAAAAAAATGCGTTCTCTAAATCACTACTGAATTGTTGCTGACATTTAAAAGGTTTGTTCACGTTAAACACACTCGTGAGCACACATTATTGTCGTTATTGCCGCGGTTTGCTAAAACATTCAGGCTTCGTAGCAAAACTCTTTAGCTTTAAAACACGGTTAGAAGGCAACTTACCTTTCTGTTGTTTTTTGGTCGAGAAACAAGTCTTTGAAGTCCAAGTTTGAAGGAAAAAGATCGACAACATCAGCTGAGATGACTCTGTATTCTCGTTGCCTTTCTTCCCCTTGTTCTCCGTAATAATCCAGTTCGTCTTCATTGAGCATGTGATTTTATCTCGGATTTCTCACGCCTTCTTTTGTTTTAACATTCTTTTGCTCTTCAAAAGAAACAAAAGAAGGTGAGACAATTCAGGATAAAATCACATGCGCACTGAAGACGATTCTTAAACTACGAACTGGTTCATTCCCAAATGCTTTGGTCCTTTGTTTATGGATGAAAAGAATACAGTGTTAAACCCTTTCCAACTTTTGGCGAGAAAAGAAAAAGTGAAGGACATCCTTTCAGAAATAACCACATTTTCTTTCTTTCTTTCTTTCTTTTCTTTCTCTCTATTCTCACTTATACAAAATTACAGCAGTGGATCATTCAAGGCAACCATATTCAATTCTCATTTTTTGTCTCACATCAAGGCAACCATGAAACCAAACAAGAACAAAACTATGAGGAAAAAACAGACACAATTCAATTTTCAAGACTTTGTATCTTTTATTCCAAAAAAAATCATTATTGAAACAAATGGTCTTTTATTCCTTTTGGAGAGTGAACTCCTGCTTTCCACTAAATGTCACCATGTGGGATCCACTCCTAACGCATTGCGCATGCTCATAAACCAAATTGGTATCCTGTAAGCATATACCCTCTTAACCTACACTACACTGCACAAGGAAAATAGTGAGTACGTTTGTTTATTTGCAGAGCTGGTATAATCCCGATATCCAGTGGAATAAGTCCGATTATGGTAACATTAGCATCGTCTACGTGGACCCCCAGAGAATCTGGGTCCCAGACATCATTCTCTACAACAAGTAAGAAGCTTGTCGTTGTCGCCACTGACCTCCTTGAGCATGGATGGTCTTCCATTTCAGTCTACGTTTTATTCCTTAGAGTATCATTTCCTTCTTTGACGGTTGGGCATGAGAAGACACATAAATATGGATACAATTTTAAGAGAATAACATGTCAGAATATCGGGGAATTATCTATTTTAAATTACATTTGGCTGATCCTATAGATCGAATCAGTTTGGGCTAATGTTTTCGCATTTCAGACCACGTGTCACACTCTTGGGAATAAGATCCTTTGTTTCAGTTGCATCCATATTCATGCATCTTCTGATGTGTAACTGTCGAACAAAAGGATTAAACCCTAGGGAATGACGTGATCTGAAATGGGAAAACATTGAAGGAAAGACAAAACATTGATTTATTTTTACTTTCATGTAGCCTGGATTTTCCTCATAATTCAGTTCTCACTTCCTGTTCTTCTTTTCCTTTCTTCTCTGTTTCTTTATTGATTTTTAAAATTATTTGTATATTTCCAAGTGGGGACGAGAAAGTGGACGCTGCCGGAGGGAAAGAAAAATTCCACACCAAAATCAGCATGACAGACAAAGGCATCCACACGTGGTACGCCCCAACCATCTTCACCAGCATGTGTAAGATGGACGTCCGTTTTTTCCCGTTTGACAACCAACTTTGCCAGCTGCAGTTCGGTTCCTGGGCGTACGATAGCAGTAAGATCGATCTGGAGATTGACTATAATGAGACAGGGAGGAATAGCAACATATACCAGGAGAACAACGAATGGAGAGTGCAGAAGATTACCGTAGAGAAAAGAATGGTAAAAACTGATAACAAATGATTCAATGACAAATACTGAAATGACATTCGACACTCGAATGGCTTTCTGTTCGCGGGCTCGCGTCGATGACGCAAGCATATTAGGTCACGAGATTGGTCAAATGATACGATCTAGTGCGCATGTTCGGAAACAACAATCAAAGTCGACCCCAGCGCCCTATTTCTTTTACAAAATACTCTGAACATGCACAATAATCTGAATCTCTTTATGTGGAAAGCACTTTGCGCGTGCGTGAGACTTAATGATCATTTTTCATCCATTCATTTTTCCCCATGATTTCTATTCATTCCCAGAAAAACTATTCCTGCTGTGGTGTTCCGTTTGCTGATATTCTGATCTCTCTGCACATGAGTCGGCGATCCTATCACTACATGATCAACCTGGTCTTCCCCTGTGCCGTCATCGCCTGTATGGTGTTCTTTACCTTCATCTTACCGGCTGAGTCTGGGGAGAGAATCTCGCTATGCATCACGGTACTCATGGCCATGACCATTTTCCAGGAACTGACTTCAGAGAAATTACCAGTCTCCCCTGATGGCTTCATTCTCATAGGTAGACTTCTTCTCTTTCTCTTTCTGTTTAATTTTCCTTGTTTTTAGTGGGCACCTTGTGGTGCAGTTTCGCGCCACTGAGGAATCTGGAAACAAGAGTATTGTTATCATATCAGGGGCGTATCCAAGGGGAGGTCACAGGGTGCCCGTGACACCCTTTAACACAAAAAGCAATAAAAAAGGACATGTAATATGTGCTAAAACAATTGATTGCTATAACGTCATAGTGACAATTTGGTATGTAAGGCCCCCCCCCCCCCCCCCATGACAAATCCTGGATGCGCCTCTGTTGCACTTCTGAAATGCCAAATCAAACTATGAGGTAATGTGACTTCAAGGATACAGAAGGAATTACTTTGGTCAAACAGGGTTTTGGTATAACAAAGGGTAGAAAAGAGCTGACAAGACACATGTAAAAAGAAGCTCATAGCGAGTCTATAGTCGTAGAAAAGGGTTACATTGTATCCTGCATTGTAGCTATCATTGTATAAGTGTCACGAAAAAAGATCGTAATCTAAAGCGCAGCCTGCGCAAAAACATTCCGCAAAATCTTTCGTTTTGGCGCGAAAGATTATGCATGGATACATTGCTTTTTGGAAAATGTGTACAGCATCGTTGCAGATGGGTCCACAGATAGTTTTGAGTGCTCCTGAATAGGGGCATGATTTCCGGCATCTTCGGTAAATAACTGTGTGCAAAAAGAGAGACAAAAAGAAAAATTAAAATCCTCCAAAGTTTCCAGTTAAAGGAAAAGTCCTTGTAATGGCCAAGAAGGAGAAAATCGGAAAACAACGTGTATGCTCCTTGGATAATAAGGAAAATTTCCTGATGATTCTGCATCGCCATCCACAAAATTCGCGAACTCGGTAGTGCGAGGTTTCAGTCGTTCAAAATGTTGGAAGGATTTTCATTTCATTGCCGCCAGTCAAAATGAAGTGCCGCAGATTATTTTTGATTGATAACGAAAAAAACATTTCACAACGAGCCATTGAAATATTTGCGTTCGCCAGATTTTGGAGGAGAATCGCAGTCAGCAGTAAAACATCAAGCGCTTTTCTGTTTCAATTCATTCATCTCAGCTTCGGTCGTATTTCAGTGGTAATGTATATTTGGGATATCAAAACACTTGATTTATTATTTACTAAGAGATTGACGCAAGTCTTTTGGCCGCGATGTAAGTTTTTCTCAAATATTTTTGTCATTTGGCCATTTAGTTCAACTTTTGATTGATCTCGAAAGAGGCGTTCGTAAGGTAGAATGCTATATAAGTATTTTATGCAGATCACATCACATGGGTCTTGACTCTGGTTGACTGACTCGAGCAGAACGACGCTGCTACACCTGAGGTTGTAGAGAACTAGTGTTTGACGGTTCCTGAATCATAACTTGCACATTGTTTGCTGAGACCATTCATCTTTTGGTGATTCATTTCAACGGTCAAACGGTATGCTATTTCTCTTGTTGATAGGAGTAGTAAAGAAAATAAGTGACAAATTCGATGATGCTGCATCAGTCCATTTTGAGGACTAATTCTTGTAACTGCAATAAAAATATGTTGCTGTGAATTTTACAGATCGCAGTTCATACAAAACGATGTCTAATTTGGATTATGGTGGCTCAAGCTCCGACGTCTTCTACCCCGATGAAGGTAGGGTGTTCATAAATGATGTACAATTTCGCTCATATTCAGTGAGCCTTCGATCTTGACTCCAAGGTTTTAAAGCCGATTCTTTCATTGGAAACGGCTCACTGGAAAAGAGTCGCTATACAATCAAAAATGGATATAGGCTTATTTATGTAATAATTTTTTTCGCATATTTGTAAATAGATAAATAAAGTTAGAAATACAGTTTCTTAAACTTGCCAAACTGATCGGATATGGAGTATATACGTCTGTTATTGAGTAAAGCACCATACAAAGGACTGCATTTGTTACAACCATTGGAGTATAAATAGCTCATTCAACGATCAAGGAATATTATTTTCTTATGTGGGTTGTAGTGAGTGTTTGTTTTGAAAGTCTGGGTGCTTCGATTCCATAAATGAACGATTTCTCTTACGCATGATTTTAAAAATTCAGTTAGTTTTGGTCGTAAAAGAGAACATTACGAAATGTGTGACGCTCTCTAAACAAAGCCACGAAAACTATAAGCTTAGTTGTACGATATTTAAGTATTTTAATAGTACTTGTTTTATTACGAGATAAGACACTGGTGAAAAAAAACGGTGTCACTACGACAAATTCGTCAGTTTTACAAGCGGCTGTGAAATTTGACGCTTATTAGAGTTACGCGTGGATACTAGCTTTTGTTGTTATTTTGAAATTTTCGCGGCCAAGCTGTGGCTATAAAATTATTCAAAATAATTTTTATCGAAAATAATATAAAAATATTGCACATTTAAACTCATTTTTGTAAGGGAAACTATTGCTCAAATTGATTTTGGTCAAGAACTATACTGTTTAAATAACATTTTTTCTAATTTGACCTCGTCAGTGAGGTTCACTGCACTCCTTTGCGTTATGTACCCCATATGTAAATCTGTGAGTGGAATCTTCAGATATTTTAAAACATTTAGTGAAGCTTGTCCTGCAGCTTCTCATTACATCAAAGGATTGGGATGTAGCATATTTTCATAACGCCATAGCTATATGCGGTTCAATTTGATGTTTTTGAAGAACTACAACGATTCTATTTACCAACTTATGACTTTTTATCTTATGAAAAGAGTTGAAGAATTGTAGTTGACTATTCTGCTCTGGTTAATTTCAGTTGTTCTTAGATTTTGAAATAGTATGAATTCCAATTCATCCGGCAAGAAATGCCATTTCTTCTTGGATGAGCAAGAAGAGGCCTGCCATGCGGAGAATGTTGCATAGCTCCGCAGAGCTGAGATTACTTCAAATCCTTTAATCCTGTTAATATACACCTATTTCAAAAAACCTTGTCGGTCGGCGATCTGAATCTGGAATCTGAGACAATAAGTCGTCAGCTCAGGC
>WUCR03015693.1:0-11127 GCA_009858155.3 Phymanthus crucifer
TGACGTCAGCATCAAGCCACGAAAAATCAACTCGATGGGTTACCATTTTTTCTAAAGTATGGTGCTCCGCTATTAATCTCCAAATTTACCAAAAAGAGGGGGCAAGACCTGTGCATTATGGATGCAGGTGAAACAAAGTGCATCATCAACCTTTGAGTAGGATAATGATAATAAGGCCCTTATTAAACAAAGACGACATATAGATGTACATGACAAGCGCGTTTGCAATTAGGTACGTGCACAGCCCATCCTGTTATGGATAACAACCGACACGCACGCAATATGTGCCATTGTTTTGTCCGGGCAAAGAGCCGCATTCTACCTCAGCTGACCTAACTGAATGCAAATGAACAAATCGTATTGTTTGGATCCATCTGGATTAAGCTGGGCTCATGTGAAATACGGCGTTAGAACCTGGTCTTACCAAGTTGTTGCAGGGTGGCGATGTCAGCTAGGGTGGACGAAGGTGATGCCAGCAGAGTCCCCACTGCTGTGATCACAAACAACACAGTAAACATGTGTTTGTTCTGATTCCTCTTCCACTCATTCGAATCTCGAGTCTCCTTGTAATCCACGATGGTGTCCAAAGGCCAAGGATAATGTCCTTGCATGTTAAGGTAATCAAAGATCCTCTCCAACTGTTCTCGGGCGAATATTAAGGATATCTCGCTAGCGTTCAGGCCCTCGCTCAAGTTTGTACGTGCCTCGGCGATAGACAAAACCTTGGATACAAACTCAGTTCTAAGTTTATCTGACTTGCGGAGTTTTTGTCTTAATTTGTTTAAATATTCATCAAACTTATTTTCGTTTTTACCTTCATTGTTGCTTTTTATCTCCGTCGATGAGCTAGTACTTCTGCTAACAATTTTGCGTTTCGAAATTAAAAAATAATTTTTTATAGTGTTGCTTTGTTCTTTCCCAAACTTTTCGTTTACTGGCTCATCTATTCTGTCGTAACCAGGCAACGTTCGACGCTTGATAACATTTTGCTCCTCTTCGCTTTGAGGTACCTTTTTTCCACTTCCCAGGCTTCCCAGAAAACTTGTACTATTCTCAGTTTTTCCTTTCGTGGGATGCTGCAGGATTCCATGTAAATTGGTAGGAGACTGAGTCGGGCTGTTTGTTGTGATTAGGTCGTCGAGTATATCCTCAGCTAAGCTGTATGAACTATTGTCTTGACAATATCCCACATGGAAAACCGGTGACACAAGAGATATAGAATAATAAGCAGCAAGCCAGGCTATGAGGGACAGGATGAAAATGAATTTACTCTTTTTATAAAAGTCTGTAACGATGCCCCACGATGGAATTGCGACCATTTTGATCAGAGGCCCGATTCCTAGAAGTATTCCAGTTTGCCTTGCGGACAGCCAAAGTTGTTTATAAAAAACGGACAAAAATGGTATCAAAGAACCCACGGCTGCATAGAAAAAGAAGAAGAATCCCTTGTAAATAAGCATGGTTGTGTTGACACGAGGACAGCATTTCCATTTTGAATCATTCTTGTCACTTGTATCATCGAGTTTTTCCTTATTCCTACTTTGTTTACCCGGCAGGTCCTCATCCGATTCTTGCAGTTCATCTTCGTCTGTAAATATCTTATTTTCTTCTGTAAATATTTGGTTCGTATTTTCGTCATGTTCTGGACTTCCTAATGCTTTTTCAAAGCAATCAACTCTGTCATTTGTACATGTATAAACTGATCCAAGATCGTCACGGGTTTGGATATCCATGTTACTTGTTATCCTACAAATGGATACACTGGTCTTATGATCTTATTGATTCGTTTGTTTCATTCCAACTGGTACCATTCGATTCCATAGCAACCGACGCCTCCCAATGACTTGTTAATTATAATAACTGTTGCTGATAGAAATTCTTAATTAAGTCTTATTGTCTTTTTAATCTCTTTGCTTGACAGAAATTTCCAAATCTTATGATTTTCTAAAGCTTTCCTTATGGGGAAGAAACAAAGAAAAGAGTGAGCTTCTGGTTCTCTTGGACTAGACTATGTTGACTCCTACATACGATGTTTCACGGTGCGGTACAAATCACCAAATCCTTTTATCACTGATACAAATAAATGAAATGAACTATCTACGGCATCCCTATGTTAAGACAAAACGCAATAATAAGAAATCATTTTATCAAAAATGTGAGAAACGTTACTGCGCAACGACATTTACATTATTTTTACGAATTGCGGCCTATTGATTTTGAAATTAATACAGCTTTGCACATCGATCCGAATCCGTTACCAAAACCAGAAGCGTTCATACCTTGGACGTGGGTTATGCACCACATCAATACTGTTGCTTATCAAACAAAACGAGCTCAAACGAGGCTAGGGGCCAAGGTAGTTTCAAAAGATTATCGTAAGTCTATACCTTTACATCACGTATGCAAAATAGCGAAATGTTCGTGGGGTTTCACTGAATTTGTGTAGTAATTCAAAACTTGAAATCCCCTGTTTTCCTTCGTGCGTGGCTTAGTACAATCCCAATAACCTAGGTGTATGCCATGAGATACCTAGTTCTTTGGCCAGTTTGCTACTATCCCATGTAGACTGTTACAAATCGTTTAGGATCATGGAACAAAATACATGAAATAATGGGAACAATATTTTTTCGTTTAGGTGTCAAGGCTGCTTTAAATAGTTAATTGTGCAAGACAAATGTTACTCTTTCAACGACAATCAACCCTGCAATCAAACCCCTTTTCGATACGGCATGTGTTTAAGTATTAGATGAGGGTGACAAATTTTCATTCATATGTTTTTACTTATCTTTATTTTCTACTAAAAAGTGTTATATACAGTTAAATATAAACATCTATTGGCGGTAATAAAAGAGTTGACTTCACAAGAAAGGTTTCATACACTGATAGATAACTCCCGCCATTTTATCATAGCCGTAAGGTGTGAAATGCAAATGGTCACTCCATATAGCCCTCTGCATCTGTGGCGATAGGGAGTGTCTTGGGAGTTTCATAGCAAGGTCACATAGTACCGTCCTTCCTTGTGATCTACTTGCAAATTCTCTCAACTCTTGGTTGATTTTTTTGCGCATGACCCATAGAGTCCGAAATTGTGGCCAGGCTTCGTACGCGCTCTCGGGTATGGTGAGAAGAACAGTACGAGAACCATATTTGTACGCACTTTCATGCAACGATATGATGTCTTGAAATATTTTTGGCGACCAAACATTAACAAGCTGATTCATGAATGAATCATCATCACCAAAATTCTTGACATGCGCGACGTCATTTGTTCCCGCCAAAATGATTACCCAATCAAAATGCGAGCTGTTGCCGAGTACTTCTGGTAGGCGCTTGATCATGGACCCATGCGTCATCTCGCCGTTCTTACCGCTCGTTACCAGGTTATACCTTGTTTGGCTGTTGGCATTAAGTAAGCGTGCGAGCTGAATACTGTAAGGATGAGCACTTCGACCACGATGGTAATACCCTTTCGTAAGGCTATCCCCAAAGCATAGAATGTTCTTAGCGAATGGATCATTTCCTAATACTGACACCGGTCCACCACTGTTAGAAATTTGACTCAAGTCCATATCGTTCTGTAGAGTACGTGGCTGGGCCTCAGGAAACCCATCCAGTTCATCCAGTCTTTGCTGCACCGTTGTACGAACAACATTTGCAGTTGTTTTGACATCGCTGGTCGGCTTTGAGTCAACTAAGCCACCAAGATCAATGCCACCAAGTTTAAGGCGAGCTAGCAAGTCTTTTATCTGTTTAGTCTTGGAGAGAGTCGTTGGTTTTGTTGTTGGTAAAGTAGTTGGTTTCTGGGTCGTAGTTGTCTTCTTGGCGAGTTGTGCTTTCTTGAGTAGAAGAGGAAGAATGTCTTTTAGTTCATCCTCTAAACCGTTTGCCTTTGTGGTGGGCTTTGTGGTTGGTTTTGTTGTTGTTGCAGAAGTAGCTGTCGCTGTAGTCGTTGCTGCTGTAGTTGTTGCTGTCGTTGATGTAGTAGTAGCTGTTGTTGATGGTGTTGTCGTTGGCTTCGTCGTTGGTGGTGTTGTGGTGGGCTTCAAGTTTGTCGTTGTACTAACATATGCATTTTTCACCGCAATGTCTCCTTTTCTTTCTTGCAAATCAGCCTTTACATTACTTACCACCGAAGGCAATATCTTTTCCAGTAGTTTCTGAATATATTTAGGACTTGATACATCAGGCAACTTAGTCATTTCCAAATGCTTCTTCTTCCCCTTTGAATGGGTTTTATGCTTCTTCTTGAGCTGCTTTGCTTTTTCGTCCTTTGCTTTCTTCATCTTCTGCAAAGCGCTTTTGAGCTTCGTCAATGGGTTGTTGCTTGAATTCGATGCTTTGTTGTTCTCACTTGCGATAGTTAATATATTCAACAGCTTTCCAAAGAAGACATCTTCTTGTGTCTTATTTTTTGTGTTTTTCTTGCTGATATTGCTATGCTTTTGTGAAACGCGCTTCTTTGTGTTGAGCTTTTCCTTTTTGTACTTCTGTGAATGCTTTGCTCTCTTGTGATGATGACGTTTGGTATCTTTAGTTCCATGCTTTATAGTTCTATGATGCTTAGAATGCTTACGTCCTTTGTGTTTACGTGGCAACTTCCCCTTTTTGCTTTTCTTGTGGAGTGACACCTTTATTGCTTCATGTTTGTGTTTCGGGATGTCACTTCGCTGTGAACGATCAGCGTGAGAAATGGCACCTTGGAAGCTCACTGCCTGGAAATGCACATCTTTCGAGGGCCTACATGCCTGAACCTCGTACTCACTAGAGGTACTTTGGCCTTTTGAAGGTTTGTTTAAAATCAACCTTACTACACCTTTCGTGATAAAGTACAACTTATGACAAAGTTGTGCAGTTTTGTACTCGGAATCAGATTTATGTCTGCTGCCACGTTTTCTCACTTGCACAACTTTGCACACCAGTACAGTGTATAAGTATTTCGCTCGATATCGAGTTCTTGTCAAGCGAACTTTGCCATTGGCAGAAAACGTTCTGATATTGATGCATCTTTTTGTTTGTCTTCTTATGTTTTTCCAGTTTCCATGTACTTCTTCTTCTAAAGTGTGGCTTTGTTTGAATCGAAGGTAATGCTTGTAGTCCAGGATATGATGAAAATGTTTTAATGATGGATTTGGTGTTGGGATGTGTTTACTTGACTGGTGGGTTGAGTCAGATTTGTGGTTTTTGGTTTCATGCAAATGTTGATGGAGATGTTGATGATGATGATACTTCTGCTGATGACGATGTTGATGATGACGGTGAGGAGGGGAAGAAGGAAGATGGTGATGGAAGTGTGGTCGGCGATGACGATACCGGTGATGATGGCGTTTTAGATGGTGAATGATTTTTGTTCTTTTATGGTGTACGGAATGATGATGGACTCTCTTGTGCCTGTGTTCTCTAGATGTTTCAGAATCACCCTCATTCAGCATAATTTTGTGATGAAAGTGTTTCTTTGATTGTTGTTGCACGCGTGCATGATGATGACGATCTCTAGGATGATGATGAACTTGATGCTTTTCTTTTTCTTCTTGATCTCCATCTTGGTTTTGTTGTTGGCTATTAAGTTGATGACGATGATGAGTATGATGAGTATGATGATGGTGATGAGTATGATAGTTATTGCTAGTGTAATCATCCTCACTCTCTTGCTCTGATGGTTGGTGGCGGTCATGTTCCTGGTGGTTGTGGTGGCTTCTTTCATGAGACTCACGATGATGATGATGATGCCTCACACTGCGATCATTGCCATCATCACTTTCAGCATCCCTCAAATCATTTTCATCAACTGTGATATCTTCCCCTTGTCGAGCACCAACATTTAAATGATGGTATCTCTTAGACAACAAAGTATCTTGTTCTTGGTTGTTTATTTCATCTTGGTCATCATCTGAATTTGTGTGCTCACTTTCAGCATCAATCCATGATTCTTCATTACTACTCTTATGCTTGTGATGATGCTGATGCTTTCGAGTATGGGATCTATGATGTCGCCTTTTCTGCTCATCCTCGTCCTTTTCAGCTGTGTGTAAGTGTTTATCTTCCTCATCCCAAGCAGACTTTGCCTCCTCATCTTCTCTTTGCAAAGTTGGCATTCTCTTTGTACTGTCAAAACTGCTTTTCATAGACTGTTCCTTTTCTTTCAAGTATTGTCCTCTGTCACCATAAAACTGATCGGATAGTTCACTGTTTCTCATTAGAGATGGTAAGGGGTTTCTTCTTTGATACACAAATGGCATTTGTTGTCGTCGGTCGAATTGCCACGGCGGCAGCTGTTCTTGTTGTTTTGCTTTCCACGTTGTAGTGCTAGCCTTTGATGGCCATCTTGATGTAAGAGGATAGGTGGCTGGATACGGTGTGAAATCTTCACCGATGACAGCATTTTGGCGACCCCTCCCATAAAATGGAGTGACAGCATCCTCGCCGAATACTGAGCCTCTCAGCAAACGAGGTAACGATGGCAAATAAGTCCCTATTTGAGAAATCTGGTTCTGAGTTGGTCTTGTTATCTCTCTGGTTGGCGAGTTGGTATCTTTAAGTTGTATACCGCTGCGCTCTGGTAAATTGAGCGGGGTGGAAGTCGGGTCTATTTTCTCTCTTGTTCCAATATTTGTTGGAACAAATGATGACATCGTGGGAAAAAACTTTTTTAGTTCTTCTTCGTCCTCTTCTGACCACGTTGGTGCAGTCGTCGTCGGACTGACTTTCGGCGACGCCTCGGGCCTACGACTTTGTCCCGAACGGGAAGTATTCGCACTGACAATTTTCCAAAGAACATAGATAAAGGCCAAGATAAATACTACGAAAACCGCATAGAAAGCAAAAGAAGCATAACCCTTTTGACACATCAAAAGGCTGCTTAGTTTTTCCGTGGTACAGTTGAAACTTCCACAGTTGAATTTCTTAAACTTGTGGCCGAGGTTATTTTTTGATTCCGGAACCTTCTTCTGCAACCGATAACTTTTTGGCAATCGTGGTCTTCTTGACTTGGACGAGCGGGTCTTTTTCTCTCCATCTTTTTCAACCATTACAAAATCACAAGCTCCTTGAGAAAATAATGAACAAATTGACAAGTCAATTTAACGTCCTAAGTTTAGGAAAAAAGGTTTTTTATATATCAGGTGCATTTGTTGTTGACTAATTTACATCATGATACTGAATCCAGTTCTATTTCGACAAAAGAATGTTTTAGAACCAGAAAATATATTGTAGCTCTAAAAATGTTGTTTCGGCATAGCCAACGTTCCGCTAGTCCGTGTACCAGCAACAGGTTGTATTTTTGATGAAGTATGAACCTCACAATCACACCTACATTTGTCAATTAAACGTTTTGTGTAGAACAATGAATATAGAATACCGATACTCAATAATCTAATAGGAAATTGATTTGGCTTAGACACGAGCCGACTATCATCGTGTTTGATACGTTGATTTCAATACAATTCGCTTAGCAAACGAATGTATGGAAAGTCGGCGAGTCCAAAATCCATTGTCTAGCTACTGATCATATTTTGCAGGCACCGAAAACCTGTTAATCGAGAACAAAAGTTTGTACCTATTTTGCTGAATTATGGACAATGGAAAATGAAGGTCTAGATGTGCAACACTTTATACGGTCAATTTGTCTAAAATCTAAAATCTCGCATTGGCAGAATATCCGGTAAGTTACAGTTTTAAGGCTTGTGAGATTCAATCAACCGTGTTGTAAATGTTTGTACTATCTATTGATCATGTTGTTGAAGTTAGCACGACATTCATGAACCTGTTTTCTAAACCTAATTCAAAGTCACTTACCGAAAATTCTTGACTCATATCCAGGTTATCCTTTGCGAGACATCATTTTACTTCATGTTGTTTTGTCGCTCGTCCTTCCTGGAGCTGACCTACACGGGCTATTTCGTTCATCGATGCCACTCTAAATTCATGTTCCTTTTTCTTCTTTCCATCACATTTTATTTGCAGAAGACATTTTTTCCACACAGAGAGAATAAGTCAAGGTGTTTAGTCTACGAAGCGAGTTGTTTTGGACCCACCCGACGGAAAAAAGGTTGCTTTCCATTTTGGGCGATGACAAGAATGTCCCACCTGAGATCACTCACCATTAGCACCAGGTTACTGATTAACATCCCAATGTTCATATATAAATAAATGTCTTAGGAGAAAACATACCCACCCTAGGTCGTATTGCCTTTTTCTCATTCCATAGTCTTCTCAACGTAAAGTAAATTCCCTCATGAACGTATAGAAAATGCAAGAGTTTAAACAATCTCTCTCATGATTTATTGGTCCAAAATGTACTTAGAGTTAACTATACATTTTCGAGAGTAAAGTACTCTCAAGAAACGGAATAAATTTGTTAAAGCACAGATACGACACTTGACGATGGAACTGTGATACACGAAAATCTTAAGGTTTTGTCTGTTTCAACATGAGTGACTTTTTGAACTTATTGTGACAAAAATGAAGGGATGCCTCTCTCCCGTCCCTATCATGGGCCAGTGTGGAGTAGAGTCTTGCAGCACTTTGAAAGGCTGCTCAATTTGGAGAGAAAACAATAGGTTTTATAAGGAAGTTGAAATTTGCTTGTTTTGGCCTCCAATTGAGCTGGTCACCAGCAAGTGCTTTATAGCAAGAAGGCTTCCATACTGTTGCCATGGAGTCAAGAACCAGTCAACCATGTGCAAGGTACCTGCTCCACCTGAATATCTGATTGACAATCCCTCATCTTTTATCCAATAAGTAACAACCAATCACTTAGGAGCAACCAGTGTTTCCCTTGGTATTTACTTTCATTGATTTGATCTTTAAAAATAATCTCCATTACTGAAATTTTAACCGACTTTGAGAGGTGGGTTTATAAGTACAGGGACTCGTATAGTTGTACGTACTGCATAGGAAATCTCTTCTTGGAATTGATGCCAAAGGCTTCATAGTTTCGCGAGGAGAAATTGTAGCTCAATAATCACTTGACTACTGTATGTATTCGTATTTCATAGTAACACACGTAATGATATTTGAAAAGAATAATTAGTTCAAATGCTGTGAAGGTTGAACTGGATGTAATGCGTGACAATGACAAGACGGGTATGAAAGTCAGCGAGCAGCATCCGGTAAATAACGATTGTAGCCAAGGCAACCAAAAGAGACAAGAAGGCAGTGTGGACAAATTAACTTATGATAATGATACTCAACAACAGTATTCTCCTGTGGGAAGTGATACGTCGAAGGAGAAAGATGAATCCCAAGAAGAAAGGAAAGTCAATGCATTAGGTAAAGTTTGCCCATACATTGACCAACGTGTTTTGGTCCCTAAGGCATTCTACACGTTCTTCTACACTGCAATTGGTGCTTTGTTCCCATATTTGCCTGTGTACTTTAAGCAGCTTCACCTAACGCCTCATCAAACTGGAGTACTGATAGGGGTCCGACCCCTCATTCAGTTCCTTGCCACGCCCATATGGGGTGCAATAGCTGATCGGTTCTGCAAGGGAAAGGTTATCTTGCTCATGTCGGTCATGGGCTGGTTGGTGTCTAATGTGTTGTTGGCCATGGTGCCCGAGTCAAGGCATACGCGCTTGTGTGATAACGCCATGGATTATGATCCTAAGACAAAAGAGTTGAGTGATCCGATAATGTTGATGAGACGTTCCAACGCTTCTGTCCATGTTCATCATTGGCAAATGTCATATTCTAGAATACCTTATTCAGGAAAAACGATACATGTTTACAATGCAGATCTACCTGTCAATTCAAAATCTCACTTTGGAAAGCCTAGAAAAGATATCACAAGCGCTAGAACAAGATTAGAAATAGCGTTCCGAGACAAAAACAGTTCGTACCCACCAAACGTAGAGGATTTCGAGTCAATATCTCGTCGTCCCCAACTTCTGGATAATTTTCCAAATGCAACAAAACAAGAGATACGAGAAAACAGCTTAACTCACTTACGAGTAAACGAGTTACCGCTTTACAATCTTCAACCATGGACTGTCAGCTTACAAGAAGACGGAGACATCCTGACTCATGTCTTACACGACAATATCACCAGCGAACCCAAAGTTTTCCGATTTCTCCTCGCCGTGACTGTCATAGGAACCCTAGTATCTGCACCGACTCACATGATGGCAGATACCGCTACATTAACAAGCCTAGAGGGTGCTTTACACAAGTACGGCAAGGTACGCCTCTGGGGGTCTCTTGGGTGGGGAGTGGGTGGCTTCTCCGTGGGTGCAGCTGTTAGTACAAGCTACTCAACCAGATGCAACGGAGAAGTGATTATTAATTATTTCCCGTGTTTTTACGTGTTCGGGGTTGCCATGGGCTTTGCATTTCTATGCGCAACCCGGTTCAGGTACAACGAAACTGAGGCTGAAAAACAAACGCTCGATAGGACAGACTCCTCGGGTCTTAGAAATGCACTGAAAGTACTTTGCAGTCCACAATATTGTTTTATTCTCGTGATTGCCTTTTATTGTGGATCTGCTACAGGATTTATCGAGACGTTCCTGTTCTGGTATCTGCACGAAATGGGCGGGGAACAGTTTTTATTCAGCGTTATCAATGGCATGAACTGTGCTGCCGAAGTGGGTGTCTTCCTCATATCCGACCGCCTAATCTCCTACCTTGGTCACGTAAATATCATCTATTTATCTCTCGTGTGTTATTCAATAAGATTCTTGTACTTTTACTTTATGGTGAGCCCGTGGTGGGTGCTACCAGCGGAATTACTTCAAGGGATAACAACAGCGGCGTTTTGGGCCTCCTGTGTTTCGTATGTTGGCCTTCACCCAGGAGCGTCGCATACCCTGCAGGGCATTCTTAATGGAGTGTACATGGGTTTGGGTTTTGCCGCGGGCGGTTTCGTGGGGGGTGGGGTGGTGCATTTAGTAGGAATGCCTGATGCATTCCTCATTTATTCTGGTGTCAGTTTGTTACTGTGTTCGATATTTTTTGCTCTCAATAACTTCCATGGAAACTAATAAAAACATCCTCACTCGATGGGACAGCCTTTTTCTATTTGTGTTCGTTTTCCATGCGTCATGATCAAAACATTGAGCTGCGTCCCCCGGAATTCAGCTACTGAGCTGCAAGTGGGGATGATTAGCCACCCCAATTTATTATTTATTATTA
>WUCR03015796.1:0-11123 GCA_009858155.3 Phymanthus crucifer
ATTATTCCCTAGGCCCTTATCAGGGATTATTTGTAACTTATTCATTTTCGCATATGATTACGAGTATTAAGAATAGTATTCTATTTCTCAATACTCGCATTCAAGCTCAATTGATTTAAGGTATGGGAAAATATTATATCAGCGGCCCTCCGCTCATCCTTTACTCCTTCTACAAGGCGTAAAGGACGTCCTTATATATTTTCCCTAACTTTCCTCATCCTATTTTCCCAGACTTTCCCAAACCTCATTACTACATAAAACACAAATCAATCTTCTTCCTCTTATCCTAATGTGAGCTGCCTGAAATATCCTCGTTCGGGAAAGCACACACAAAACGTTTCAACGTATTCATTTCTTCCCAATCCGGTGTAACATCCATCAGTTCTTCTGACGCCAATTTAGCCGACGCTCCCATGGGATTCAATACCTTCGCTAACTGAAGATAATGGAGCGCCGTGTGACGGCGATTCCACCCCACGTGGTCCATAATCTCAGACAGATCAGCACCTGATAGTGCAAGGGTAATGGCACAACCTGATCGAAATCCATGGATTGTTTCTCCATTATCTATTCCCATTTCTTTCAGGTACACTTTCAAACGTGCCTCTGCTGTTGAAGAGGTCAACGGAGCGTTCTTGATCCCACCCTCGGGTGTTGTAGGCCGAAACAGATACCCCGTTGTAAGATCAATTCTCAACAGCTTGGCTACTGCTACATACTTCTCAATACCACCCACAGGGCAAATGATTACATTAGGATTTCGTCTTATTCCAAAAACGTTACTATCACCGTCTCTCAGCGTTTTGCCCCAAACATGGTTAAATAACAAACCGTCATCGTTTGGGAATCGTAAAATTTCTGGTACTTTCACCTGGCCCATATCGCCAGGGCGGTCCCCACTAAAAAACACAGCCTTGAAATATGCTTGATCCCTTGCAATGACAAATTTCTGGATAGGCGAGACAGTGGGCGAGGCAGCTAAACCATCTAGATGTAACGCGAGTTGCACCAATTTATCCACCAGAAAAGGAGTAGCCTGCTTCGGTGTTATTCGAGCCTGAAGTTGTTCTGACGTCACAAGACGAAGATACTCTTTAACCGTCTTGTCGGCAGCGGGATTCCCCAGACCTAAACGACGGTCCCACTCCCCATCCCGTCCTAACGCGCTAAAGATAGCTCGCATCTTACCAATGTAGGAGTCGATCGTTTTAAACGACAGTCGCAACGGACATCCACATTGAAAAACACCACGCTGCCCAAGGAACGCACAACTATTCATGTGGACTTGAGTTTTTCCATTTCTATCTTTGAACACTAAGAACCTTGTCAAGTCTCGAGGTGTAGCAGTTAGCAGGGTTGGCTTTCCTGGAAGAGCCAAGAAAAATTTTTCCATCTCTTTCTGCAATGAATCCTTCTGCCGTGCATAGCTTGTAGCCTGGCCAAAAACTGCTAATTCCTTCAAACGACTGTCGATACTTTCCAAATCAACACTAGCATATACGCCCGTTGCCTCCCGACACCCGTGTTGTTTTCGACAATACCCACAACGCTGACAAAATCGGAAGTCAACATCATTCGCGTAGCTGCACTCTGGACACTTCACCGATGGGGTAAACAATTTGGCTACATATGGACATTCCTAGAAATAACCAAAACATTTCGTTCGTCATTTACCCAATTCGCATCACATCAACAGCACATCTCATTCAATCATTTTATTTGGAACACGCTACAAACATTCTACTCAAATCTTTCAACTCAATCATGCTCATATCGTGTCATCTGATTCACAACAAGAATGTAATATACAAACGTTTACAAACAACAAACTTTTTATCTTGGCTGCAAAAAACCCACAAAATGTTTGTGTTCATCTTAGAATTTGTTCTACAGCTGTGGTTTTTTTATATTATTACTATTATTATTAATATTTTTCTTTACGCATCTCGTAACCAGTCATTTATCACCCCTTTCAATACTGCATTTATTCAAAATGAACCTCAAATACCCATAAATCACCAGGGATACCCCAATGTTGAGTCCAGCCATTTCGACTGGGGTACAAAAGAGCATCTTTGTCCCCTTTCTCAGCTAACTTCAGAGATCTTCTTGTATATTCCTGTAATATGGGCCACCAATATCTCCTTGGATACACATCCAGCGTTACCAGAGTACACGATTTCTGGAAGCTTTTCAAGAAACGAAGTACAGGACCCATCAATTGTAGGGGAGGAAAAGCGTACGGTCGGCTCAGATATCCCTCTCGTTTGGATAGATCCTGAACAAATAGATTCACACCTGATGATCCAGGTGATGGCCAAGGTGTAAAGTGGGGTAGCGGATTTCCCACCAGGTCTCTCATCGTATTGGAATCAAGAGCCATAAGATCACAACTGTGGCCAAGAGGACCTCCAAACTCTTGTTGTACAGCCTTCCACAAATCAGGACTCAATTGACAATCTAAAGGAGACATGCGCCGAGAAGGACCATCAGCCCGATTCTCACCACTAGGCACGTGCTCCACATGCAAACAAATGTTCAATTCGATCGTGGCAAAAAACAACTTCTTAATTACTCTGTTTAATTGGGCGCTCTTGCCTCCTTTGTTATTCCACGCATGAACCACCGCCTGGTTATCCACCAAAGCGTCCACTCGTGCATTTTGCACCAGCCCTCGGAACGAAAACAACACTCTTTCCAAAGCTACTGCCTCTTTCACGCAAATATCCCAGTCCTGTTCCTGTTCAGACCAATAATCCGAAACGTTGGTTTCGACCGGCGATGACATGTGACCACCCCATCCAAAAGATGAGGCATCCGATGTAACAGACACTCGAAGGTGTCGTTCGTCTCTCCAAGGAAGAGGTTGAGTCCACGTACGAAGGAACAACCAGTGGCCAATCTCCTCCTTCAATGGGCCACGCAGAAAAATACGCTCACCAGTCTTTTGACCCCTTCCAATGGCTGAATTCATTTCTCGTGTAAACAATATGGCGGCTGGCACCGCAAGTGAAAAAGAAACGCATTTACCCACTAGCCTCTGAAGTGTTTTCACCGTCGTCCTGTTGGACTTCAGAACATCCTCAACCAGACTGACAAATTTGTCCTTCTTAGCTGGGATCATTCGAAACACTTCTTGGCTGGAATCTACCAAGAATCCAAGGTACGGTACTACCTGGCGGGGTGCCAAAATCGATTTGGCCAAAATCGATTTGGCCAACCCAAGGAAATACCCTAGCTTAATCAGGTGATAAGCAACCAGGAACAACGCTGACCTTGCTGCCGCCAGATGACGCTCTTCCATAGTGTTCAAATTGGCATAGGCTCCTTTCGTTAACGACACCCTTAACTCTCCAGTGTGCCTATCATCAATGTACAATGAACATGGGATGGACATTGACCGAAACATATTCGACGCAACTAAACCAGTCGTGTGATACACATATGGTGATGCCTTCCATCCGAAAGGGAGGGAATTGTGGACAAAAACCCATCCACCCCATTGTATTCCAAAGAACTTTCTACTCTCGACATCAAGTAAAATGTGATCGTATCCGGATTTATCATCCAGCACCGTCTGATAACAATCACGTTCAACGTATCGCGGGAGATCATTCAACCGATCCAAATTAAATGGGTTATCTTGAATCCAAAGATTCAGGAATCGAGCATCGTAACACAGACGCGGCTTAGACGGTTCCATTGTCAGCGGAAGAACCAGATGTGGCATCTCCACTTTATCCACCCTTCCTAACAGAGAAATCGCCCCATTGCGTACGCGATCCAACAAGGTCCTTCGTATGAATTCAGCAAAAGGTTTACAAGACATATTATTACACAGCTGTTTTCTAGGGGGTTTATCTGAATCATATACTTGACCTCTAAAACAACCGCGGTAATGCTGAAAATAAGGAAAAATGCAAACTTGACATCGTATCCATTCTAAGACTTGGGCCTGCTGTGCTGTTGGGTTATCGCCCACTATTTTTTCCCAGTGCCCAATATGAGCATGCAGTTCTCCAGCACGATAACACGTCGGGTCTCGAAACACCAATTCACTGGGATCACCTAAAATGTCCCCTTTAGAAATACGCATCAGGTCATCATCGCTAACTGTCATCTCCCTGTTGGCATCCACTGGGTTCCCGTGGATATCGACCCATTTCATCGTTGCTATTCTATCCGCTTGAAAACAGGCTGACATGACCCTATCGAACTCATCGTCACGCTCCCATTCCCAGTAGGGTAGCATTTTCCCCTAAACAAAACATTCAAGAACATACTTTAAAATAGGAACCCAGGAAGCCAACAGAAAGATGACAGTCTTGACCCGGCCTGGCCGGGGGAGGCGAATTTAGGGACTCTTTTTCAAAACTGTCAAATCTCCATAGCTTCCTAAAACTCAAGTACTTTATGCCGTAAGATAAATACGGTACATGTAAGGAATAATCAAGCCAATAACTAGTGTAATGAAAACAGTCAATTTATTTACGTTTCAGAAATACAATTATTTCTCATCATTTCATCATTTCTTTTCCGAGACCTTAGAGGAAGATGCTTTATTATCCGCTGACTGCGCTTGATCCCTCTTCCTCTTGAAGCACTGTGCTTGAAAATGCCCAGGTCGATTGCAGTAGAAACAGACACGTTCCCTGTTCAAGTCGCGTCTCGCTCTTTTTGGTGGCAATGAATCAGATTCATTCTTGCGCGCGAAACGCTTCTCAACTTTTCCCAAACGGTCGAGGACTCTCTCGTGATCCTTGTCCCCAAGTAATGACAAAACAAGAGATCTGAAGTACTCAGAAGGATCACCCACTTTGTCCCGAAGAGTCTGGTAGGCTATTCGGTAGTAGTTGGCTTTCTCATGGTTTGCATCGTGGGCAGCATTTCTTAAAGAGTCCACCAACTCCAAAGCTTCATATTTATTGAACTCGGGGCCTGGACGGGAAGCAAGGCTCATGACCTTTTGTTGTAAACTATCCACCGAGGGTTTCGTATAAGCTTCCATTTCATTCTTCAAATTCTCAAACTTCGTTTTCAACTCCTAGAATGATGCAAAACAAAAAATCATTCAATGCATCTTTTTCCTCTGATGGATAAAAACCAACATGTCAAGACATCATACTTGTGTTATAAGTAGCATACTTGAGCTTTGTCATCACAAAGACACAACTATTACTGAAACTCCATTTTACGCAAATTAACAAGATACTCAGATCAATGCATACTAGCTAGATGCTTAACAACTATTCTCTCGGACTTATCCAGCCAGGGAGAACTACTCCCAGCATTGTTATACATTTTGTATACCAAACAATAGTTTGAGATCAACTAAAAGAAATTCTTTTGTTAATTAAACCCATCGAGATAATACACTCGCTTGGGCTCCACTATAAAAAATCTTTTCTTAAATCATTACACCGGAGTGATACATTTACTTGTGCTCAGATTATCAAAACTAATCCTTACTCACAAGCAACCCTTTTCTCAGGTATCTCAGTTAGCCCAATTTGAGCAAACCTCTCTCAAAGTATCTGGCTGAAAACAATGCTTTCTTTAGAAATCAACTCCATTCGTTAGAGCTCAATTCATAACTTTTCTCGAACCATCTCGCCGAGAACAACTCCATTCGTTAGAGCTCAATTCATAACTTTTCTCGAACCATCTCGCCGAGAACAACTCCATTCGTTAGAGCTCAATTCATAACTTTTCTCGAACCATCTCGCCGAGAACAATTCCATTCGTTAGAGCTCAATTCATAACTTTTCTCGAACCATCTCGCCGAGAACAACTCCATTCGTTAGAGCTCAATTCATAACTTTTCTCGAACCATCTCGCCGAGAACAACTCCATTCATTAGAACTCAATTCATAACTTTTCTCGAACCATCTCGTCAAGAATAACTCTACTTATTAGAACTCAATTCATAAACTCTTCCTGAACCATTTTGTTGAGAATAACTCCATTTGTTAGAGCTATAATCCCTTCCCGAACCATCTCGCCGGGAACACACGACTTCTATAAAACTCGTTTATAACAGGGATCTAAAGTGGAATAATGTCACTGAAAACAACTCTAAACATTAGAACGTACTAAAATAGCTTCCAAGTCATCCCGCTGAAAACAAATAATGTTCTTAATATAAATATGAAGGGCAATAACCAAGAAATAAATTCTACATACAGAATTTTACTACTTAGATGGTACAAAATGTGCTTAGCTAGGTATTAACCGCAGAATGCAATTACCTCAAGCTCTGCAACATGAACGCCAGGAGGAGGATTTTGGTCACCGTCACCAGGTGGATTCACATGCTGGTTTTGACCATCTTGATTCCCAACCTGTCGAGGAGGATTTCCATCAGGATCTCGAGGAACTTGTACATTATCTGCTTCAGCCATTGAAAGTCGTGTGGTTTGCACCCAAAAAAACCAAAAAGTTGCTCTTCAATGGTCACTATTGAGTCCGCCGCTGAATTGTATGAACTGAGCAAGAATCGAGCATTCTCGTATTTATAGCTAGGCCAATCATGTGCTGCACGTAGTTATTATTCCCTAGGCCCTTATCAGGGATTATTTGTAACTTATTCATTTTCGCATATGATTACGAGTATTAAGAATAGTGTTCAACTCAGAAAGAAAATTATAGAAAAACAGCAGAAGGCTGAAGAAAAACAACAAAGTGTCCCCTTTCCGGTGTGTATGATGTTACTGTAATTTTATTAGTATAATACCTCCAACATTGCAATTGATTTTGAATTTCAACCCCTGAAAGATTACCCCACCTCTTCTTTATGTGTAAGGAGTCACCTCCCAACCCTTCTCCCCTTGGGGTAAACGTTTTAGCTTATAAGATCTATATTTGTCAATCTGTACACAGCTTTTATAGCATGAATTAGTAATAATCTGATATGACGAAGCTATATATATTCTAAATCATTCTAAATCATGTCAAAAAATATGATATTTATGTGAGATACACAGCATTTTGTTAATTAATTGCCAGGAAATCCAAAAGGGCAGAAGTCAAAAAAAAAAAAAAAAAAAAAATCGAAAGTCATGGCCGCTTAGCAAACTAGGAAGTACGAGTGGAATGGATTGGTCCGTGTCTACACCAAATCTCAGCTGTTTGATCTTTGTGGTGCTTATGGCAGTAAGCCAAGAAAGGCATATACAAAAAAAGATTCGGCAAGAGACATACAAGAAAGGATTAGTTCCTCTTTATGTATTAAATACCCTTACATGGTTGATGACCGACAATACACTGTAACTGCCACTGGAAATGGCTTACAAATGCAATTCAACTTAGCAGCCAGTGAAAAACATCAGGTAAAAACAGTCGATGTATTTGAAGAAAACTGTCATTGCACTGGCATGTTATTGTCTTATACTTATTATCTAACAACAAACAATGGCAGAGCTAGGTGTTGGGCCTGCACCTTTCTATTTTGCATGGTCTGTTTGATTTCAGGCTCTGACACTGATCATCATAATGCCCTGTTAGGGACTGATCATACCGCGAGGGGGGATTGCTGAAAAAATACATGATCCACCCTGGTTTTCAAGGGCTAAATTGCCTGATCTGATGAGTTATTGAAAATTGATGCATTTTTTCTTTTCTTTTTTCATCTACCACGTAGTAGTTGTGGTAGAAAGCACCCATCACTCTTGGTTGCCAAACCAGCATTACTCTTCCTACTGATGGTAGACTGCCCAAATCTTATAGCATTTTGTGTACTTTCCTGCTGCATATATGTTGGGTTATCATTTTGGCCATTACAAGAGCGGATCTGGCAGAAATGGTTTTCTACGCAGTCTTGGTTAATGATGGCAGGTTTAACTACTGCATTAGGGAATCTTTCCTTCACGATACAAAGCCTAGGCACATGGCCTGCAAGTCAAAGTGTAGTTTTGTTGAAGTGAAGTTTTTGTCAGAGATTACTTTCCCATGCCATTCCTCGATGAATGTATAAAAATCTCTGATGTTTTTGAGACGACAATCTTGTACGTCATTTATAAAGTGGTATTAAGGAAAAGGTCGGCACTGAATAGTTATTGTAAATAGTTGCGTGGTAACAAGGTATGCGCCGAGTTGTGCTACGCAGTATCGCTACGGGCTTTTAGATATTTCACATGCCATTCATCTTAATGGTTACAGTTTTTCACGTTTTTAACTTTATGGCATTTTATTGTTAGTGTTATGGCCTATTTCATAAAGATCATTAGAGGAAAGCGTTCGGGTTTTTCTCTGAGGACACTGATCAAAAAAATATATTATCGTTACTTAGAATACCATATGAGGTTTGTTAAAACTTAAATATTTCATTTTATTATCTCCAAGTACCAAATTAAAATATGATTTTGTTTGATCTCTAATATTTGCCTGGTAATATAATAATAGAATACCAATTTATTATACACCTGTACATTCCTACTATATGCAAATATCAGGCAAAAGGAGTACAAATATTGGGTCAAACTTCACCTCTTCGGAACAAGCAATCCAATTTGATAGAACGAGGCAAAATGAGATAATGGGTTCAAAAGATAGACAATGAAATCTATTGTTTGGTTTAATCAACAACAGAAGCTCTTCTGAGAAAGGGAAGTCCTACCGCAAATATCACATGATATGTTTACACAGTAGGGAACTGGTTTTACGGGTTTTTCTATATTCACCATCGTTGACGCGTATTTTTTATTTGACCAATGACAGAGCTCATGGCTGACGTCAGTTGCCACTGATAACACTCATGTCATACACTTGTCCAAAGGAATCAAAACTTTTGATCAACTTTTGTGGGATTTTCATCGGTGTAATAGCGGGAATTTTTATAGAAAGGGCAGCAGGTTTGTGTATAATAAATATGTTATTAGACAGTTTGATGTGGAATATGGCGGGATATTTTACTCGCTCGCTTGTATTTTGACTCGCTTAAAGGCCAGTCAAAATACAGCATGACTCCTAAAAATATCCAGCCGTATTCCACATCGAACTGTCTAATAAGATATATTTATTATACACCTGTACATTGTACTATCAAATAACAAATATCACACAATATTTTTTTACAGTAGAGAATTGGTTTTACGAGTTATTCGTATTCGCCATCGCTGGCGCGTATTTTAGGTCTCCCTTTTAGGTTTGTTGTTTTCCCCGGGGATGAATTATTATTAGGTTCTGGTACACGCGTCGTTTTCATTGTGATTTCAGATGATCACGGTGTCACGCATCATTTCACTACTTATCGGAGTTGACCTCACCTTAGAATGATGCGGACAGCGCGCAGTGATGACAGCTTTTAAGCTTTTAAAAATACAGACAGCACTGATGTTTTGAAGAAGGAGCTTAAAGTCATGGATTTATCAAATTATTTGAAATACGTGGATTATATATTTTAACCTGCAACCTGCAACCTACCACCTGCAACCTGCAGTTTACACCGTCCGGCCATGGACAATAGGTTTCGTGACAGAAGCACATGTTATGAACAATAATTTATTAGTATTCTAATTAGGGGGAAAATAAAATAATATAGATATAAACAATCTCATGGGGAACCTCAAACTTCAGCAGCCCGGGCTAGACCTCCCTTACGGGCCCTCATACTACTATCTTCATCATCGTCTTGAAAAATTTTTCAAGAGGCAGCTAAGGATGTTGTTACAACAAGGCCATTATGATCCCAGTAATGAAATAGACAGGTACTAAATAATTTTAATTTCCTGTAACAATTGTTGGAGCATTTTCAATTCATTTAAATGGCGTGTAGCATATCATCTTCCAAATTTTGATTTATCTGAAACTTTCCTACATACTGGTAATCTTCATTATCGTAATAGTCACTAATTAATTTTTTTAATTAGTAGTTGATAAGGCTTACCTCCAGGCTGCCAGTTAATGGATTTCATGGAACTAATTACAACAAAGGGCTTATCATGGGGTCAAACACAGAATACAAACACTAAAAGTGTCCAACATATAAGTAGTGCTAAATATATTGTTTAATTAGCACTAAATAGTGCAAAGTATTAAAAAGTTATTTATATTTTTTGTATTAGTATGTCACTTATTGTATTATACTAAATATGGAAAAACAATATGATGGGTGCTCAGAAAATGTCAAAACAGTAGAGTGATTTTCCATTGCTGAAAATATATGTATTTTTTGACAGAGACCTTTCGGCTTTCCCATACATTCCAATTCTTCAGAAGGAGATGGACACTTTCAGGGAAACAATATGGAACTCACACTGTATCAGAAGCCAAAGGGAAGCCCAGTTGCCCAAAGGAGTCCCAAATCATTTATATTCTTTTCCAGAAAACTATGGGGCTGAAGACTGTGGCATGATCAATGCTTTTGTCATTTCCTAATCCCAACCTGAAGAAAAACAAATTTTTCTTTAAGATCTACAGTTAATGCTTTAACTGATAATTTATTAACAAGATAAATCCAGCTATAAGAGTGCACACTGTTACCTATAACTTTTGAAACAACTGCTAACCATAGCTTACACCATATAATACTTAGCTGGTTAACTAAGTAATTCACTGAGGCATAAGCAACAGAAAGAAACAAAAACACAGCCGGATATGATGCTGTTATTTGATTCAGTGATATGGTTTGTGCAAGCTAGTGCAAATAGACCATGCATATTTAGCTGGTTCTTGGATTACCGGTAATGATATGCACTCTTATAGTTCAAATTCCAGTATTATTGCATTCTATACTGGTATAACTAATATGCTATTATTCACTCAAACAATATACCATATATGCAATTAAGCTAATAACAAATGTTGTCTTTGTAGGTCTGCCCGTTATAAAGGAAGCTTTGGATGAAGTAGCACAATTATCAGGCGTCATGACTGTTGGGGAAGACTTTTTATCGGCAAATGTAGGAAAAGAGTGTGAAAGAGTCATCCCTGAACTTGATGCAGTTAAATCAGATGAAGCTACAGATGCCTATCTTTTCCTAAATGCCCATTTTAAGGATGTTTCACAACAATAGTCTGCATGCTGTTACAAAGATAAGCACAGTCATCGGTCTTCCTGTGGAGCACGATGAAGGACGTGCTTTTTAGAGCTCCGTTAATTTTGCTCTTTATCGGCATTTTTACTC
>WUCR03015821.1:0-21573 GCA_009858155.3 Phymanthus crucifer
TCCCAAATATGGTTTGGCTAGGGCTTGCAGAACGATGAGGTCCAGAAAAACACCAAAAACACTCAAAATCGTCTGGGCGTTAAAGGGTTAAGATCGTTTTCGTTGGGCTGCACGCAGGCTACCTTCAAACAGGATCTCTAGATTAAAGGGACGTAACTCTTCATTTCCTGCTTACTAAATGGCCACATGTGCATGATAATGCCGACTCGTGGCGAACAGCCGTGCATGATGACATTTATAAGATGCACCGCTTTACTTTGCTTTCAGTGGTACCAAGATATGGAACAATTTATCCAAGTCTCTTACTGCAGTTTTCCATTTCCTGCGAACTCAGACATTCCAACGGCTAGTGATTTTTGCTGCCGTCAATAACAAGATAACAGGTTCTGATTAATTAGCATTGATTGACAGCAGCGGAAACCCATTTCACAACTAGCTGTTGGAATGTCTGGGTTCGCAGAAAACGGAAAACTGCAGTACGTGTTTTACCCAGAAAATCAAAAAGGAAAGAGTGATCTCGAGATAACTGAATATCAGGTTATTATTTAATTGTTTATTTGTAATAACCGAATACATTGGAAACAATACACAAACCATGACGATGATATCGTCAGGTCCGCACATGAGAAGAGCGACCGTGGAACATGCCTTGCTAAAAAAACATAAAAACATTGACCATTCGGTCTGCTGGTTTTTCATTCTAGTCATACTGCTTTGAAAACGAAAACTAATTTCCCAAACATAATGCACTAAAGAAAGATCCAACATTGTTTTGATTGCTTCCTTAAGAAACTACCGTGCTTGTTTTCAGCCGGAACTCTGTCATCTTAAACAATTATTATCATCATTAGCGTTCATTATTATTTCAGTTAGTCATATTTTGACGAACTTAGAAAAAATGAAATACTGGGGACTTTTGGTTTGAAATTTTAGATCCTAGAAGCAATCATCATAAGAAAATATACATATTTTTCCCGCTTCTAGATTGTTTTATAGTTTTATCCTTTCGTGTATTTTATTATTCATGGGTGATTCTTTTTTCTTTTTAGATTTTCTCATTCCTTTCTCAGCCTTTCTTTCTTCGTTCTTTTTTTCTTATTTTGTCCTCTTTCATTTTCAATTCAATATTCCTGTCATGTCTTGCATAGTAAGGCTAGATTGCAAATTTCTAGTTTGCTCGGCGCGAGGCTTTGTCAGCTGTTTGTCGCCTATTTTGAACGAGTGATAGGTATGGCTCCGCTATGGGGGAGCTAGTTAATCCCATTGTAAAATCCAATAGATAATACTTTTCTTAGAGTTAGTAAATCATGCAAAAAGAGATACAGTCATTTAAAGAGTCTTGTTTGATTGCGCCCAAGTCAAATTATGTCAATCGGAAATGCTGTCTTTTGTGCAGTTTTGCACAGTCAAAGTCATCCAGGTTTAATGTTAACTCACTCTTGAAGAAAACAATGGCTTATTAGAGCTTTGGAGAGAGACAGCATGGACACAGGCACAAAGATAGATCATCAACATACATGTCAATGCATTTCTATTGTCATTTGTAACTTAATGGCAATGATTATTCTGTTAAGGCAGGACAGAGGCTGTCCTCATTTATCAGTGCCAAGGTTATTGTTCTACCCTGAATAACCACGACAGTTATATAGAATATATTGAAGGGAGAGCTTCTTGGTATGAATATTCAGTTGATCCAGAAATACAATGTTTTGAAGAAAGCATGTGTCGATCAAGATAATTGCAGAGGATAAGAGCGACGGTGTGATAGATGTGGAAGGCAATCTGTCATGTCGTGGACATAAATATTGATCGAGACTGCAAAACGATGGATTCTATACTGCGGAAACTATCACAGCCTAGTCATTTAGCCCGCCTCGACGACGGCACTTGATATCAAATTCTAATAATTGCTTAACAGTGTCTAGCAAAACAATCACCTGCTAAACACGATAGAGTCAGCGTAGGTCATCGCTGTTTTGAACCAGAAAGGGCAGAAAAGATAAGGAATAGAACTGATAAACTCCTAATGAGCTAGGTGAAAACCTTTGTCTAGAATATGCATCTCCGAACAGTTCCAGAGCTGTGCGTGAGTTCTTCTCAAAGAAAATAGACACAGCTAATCAATAAGGAAGAAGTTCATTAAAACAAGCGTTAAACGAGGGTATAGATACGACAACAACAGATAACTCATCTCCACACAGTTTGATAACAAGGAAAATAGAAAGTCAAAGCCGCCGGCCACAAACTTCAAATAACTTGGTCAATTGATCATTGTAATAAATTATTGATTAATATGGCTGATTTCAATCAAGAATGACTTATGAAGGCGGCAGGATAGAAGGAACGACTCGAGTTCCGTGTGTCAAAATGGCGCCATGGTAGACCAGATGAAACTACGAAGGCACCAGACACTCTCAATAGCTTGGTCGAAAATAAGATCAGCTCTAACTAAGATTACATTTAATCCCTTAACGACTTTAAAGAGAAAGTAACACCGAGTTAGGAGACACAAATTTGTCCTCATTAAGCAGCAGCCAATCTACGGCCACGATTAAGATTTCAGTCCAACAAGCTTAAAATGCGGGTAGTTCTTCTGATTTCGACCAATTAAAGAAGCTTTTAAAGTCGCATGATTTATGGGTTTGAGGTGCATTTATCTAGGATCGAGAATTACTGACTAATTAGAAGTCAAGGGATGATTGTGAATAGAGTGATTTGGATCTGTGGTTCATAGCTTTAATCTTGTAGAGTATCGACTCTAGTGTCAGGTCATGGCGGGAAAAGGACCGCATCTGGCGCATCTCGTAATCTCCTTCGCTTCTACAGTCATAATCAATAGAATATGAAAAAAATCCAACCCGTATTCGTCAGGTAATAAACTGTATGCACTGATGACTAACCAGTTCTTCATGGAAATGTCTCTTATCGAAGTAGTTGGACTATCTGAAAGATTTCTACCGATAAGAACAGTTGCACCTTTTTCAATCTAAAATGTACTATTTTTTTCTAACTCTGATAGAGACGTTAAGACTCCTGTCATTGCGGTATCGTTCATGTAGATCTGCGATGTTCGCAGCCCCGACATAGCACCCTCTGAGCATGATGAATTTGCAACAAACGTTTAATGACCATGTTTTTTTCATCACCCTGTTGTAGCCAGCAGTCATCAAGTTAAATGTTTTCTCAGAGTGTGGATGCTCCAAACGATACCCATCCCTACCAGACTCGCCACATCCAGAGCTTTCAAGAAATTATTCGATAATTCATTAAGGGTTTTTTGATCGGTTTTTGTAACGGCCGCATCGTCGCCATTCGGGCTGTTTTGCCATGAATCCTCGAGGCTTAGTATGCCCTGATATTCTCCATATTTGCATGAATCCAAGCATCGCAGATCGGCGCAATAAAATGTGTTTTTCCCATGAATTAAACCATCAGATGTCTGGAACTGACTGAAGATTACAACCAGAGCTAGAAAACAGGCAAGCAGGACTCCTCTCAAATGCCAATGAAACAATAGAAAAATCGAATAAAGAAAGAATAGGATTATGAGAATTGATATTGTGTTTGTTTTCTCACAAAACTGTGTAAACCGTAAATGTCAACGATGAATCGTTCCGAAAGGGATTTCTGCCCTAGGGTCTTTGAATTTTTGACGTGTTTTTCAATCCTTCAATGCGCCAGTCAAATGTATTTCCAATGAGGGGTTTGATTCCTTAGAACATGTACGATTACGTGTAAATGATGTGTTTTGCGTTTCAAGTGGGCTAATCAATCAATTTTTGGAGAAAGGTTCGAGTAGTTTTAGCCGACCGAACACGAAAACGTCTTTGCATGAACAAAGAGAAAAACAAAAAGGCAAATGGCTGGAACATACAAGACAAGAATAAAATGACGAATGAGCAAGATACTCTTTCTCTCTTTCTTCCCTTTTTTCTTTCTCACTCGCTTTTAATGAGAGGAAATCACACCTTCCAATCGATTCATTTGTACAAGGATTTCAAGATTACAAATTAGCCAATGCCTTTACACATTATGAACAAAACAAGCGGCAGAGTATCCATTTCGCCCCTTAATGAACAACGATTATGAACATTCGTATCGCTTTCTCATGCCCAGAGACTGATTTCAATCTTTATCCTCAAACAACTATATGCATCCTTTTTCTGCGCTTTGTACTTTTTATACTGCCCACAATTGAAATCTGTACTTCTAGAACACTGTTACTAGAATACCTATCATAAGCCATATACTTTATCCTAAACTTATCTGAACAAACCAACAGATCGGAGACCACCATATCCCCGCTCGTCCAAAAGTCCGGTATACCTCAGTCCTTATTACAAAGATACTTCAGAGTACTATTGACAAGACCATGGCAGATTGAAGGGTTATAGACGGTTACTAAGAAACACGGATGCCTTTTCAAAACTTCGCATTTAAATTGTGATTACAAACCCTGGAAAGCCTCTAAATAATTGATTAGAGAAGTCAAGCCAATTTGTCCTGAAAAAAAGTCGATTCTATGCGGATTTTCCTGACAGCCGTCACTTCTATCTTGCTTGCATATTGGGAAGATAAGCAGGAATATATGAAAGAGTTCATATCCGCACGGTAAATGCTGGAATGGATTCAAAACAGGACATATACCCCCCTCTGCAATGTTGATATAAACAAACTAGCCAATAATTCGAACATTGATATATTTAAGACAATGGTATTAGCTTACGTCGACTTGTAAAACAAAAATACCTTGCCTACACCTGGTTGTTTAACAACCTTAAGAGCAACACAAAATAATCAAGGAATTAGTTTTAGAAGGCCCTGCTTTTGTAGTTAGTTCCTCTGGCGTAGATTCGCGAGCAGACCGGCTTAGAGCCTGTTTTTATACAAGGTGATGGCGACTCGACAAAACCTATATTTCCTCCAATGTTTATACGTTTTGTGCCAGCTCAAAAAAAAAAAAAAAAAAAAACCTGATTGTTCTGTGCCATAACACATGTAGACCAAATGCATTTTAAAGGCAATTGTTTTTACGGCAAAAAAAAAAATGACTTGGAATTCTCCACAAACACACAGGTGACTTGAGTATCCGGTTTGATTGACATACGGTAGCTTCCACGGCCTGTGATTGGCTTGCTTGGGCAATTACCGCTGTTTTCAATTCTCTCTGCGACTGGTGTGCGATCGACTAGTGTTTTACAGTGTTAAGACTGTTAAAGAAGTCAGGCTGCATTGACGGTGGTCTTTCATATTGTGCGCTTCAACTTGTACCTTTTGTGTAGCTACTATTATCAACTGTCCGCCGTGTTAGTCTTGGCGGTCACTACGTATCTGGGAACATCTCGTTGAACACTAAACCCGGCAACATAAACATGGAGTCTTTTCAACCGTCTTTAAACTTATTGATGCTGGACATGAATACTATAAGTGTTATGTTGGATGTGTAGTCGTCATTGGATAGTGGTCTGTTGATGTTCGGCGGGAAAACTCCGAAACAAATAGTCTGAATCATCATGCCGATTCGCAGAGGAAGATTCGCTCCGCAAAATACCTTCCTAGAGACGATTGCTCAGAAATTTGACCATGGAAGTAAGTGCCTTAAAATAATGTTTAAAAAGCTAGGAACAATTTTTTGAATCCGACAGTGCTCGGCCGGAGAGATAGGCTACCAGTTATGAGTTCAATCAGTGAAAATCACTGAAGTAGATTTGCTTGAAATGTCTTCGAGATTTCTCGAGACCTTCATATCCATTGTACATCATTATTCCTTTCATTTTCTCATCTTTTTAATCTAATAGATAGTAACTTCGTCCTGGGTAGCGCACAGGAGAAGAATGACTACCCAATAGTCTACTGCAGCGATGGGTTTTGCGAACTGACAGGGTTTACGAGAAGCGATTTGATGCGACGAAGTTGTGCTTGTAACTTTCTCTACGGATTAGAATCCAATTCAGATGACATTCAGAGTATAGAACACGCGCTCAAGACGCAAAAGGAATTGAAAAAGGAAATCCTCTTTTACAAGAAAAATGGTGAGTAAGTTTATATTTTTATTCTATGGTTTCGTTTATCGGTAATTACAGCCCTTGGTTCTTCAGAATGCACATTTTGAATTGTTTTGAAGGTCGGGGTTTTGTTTTGCGATTTAACTTGATTGATTTTCAAAATACACCGAAGCGCCGAGCGTAAAACAATAGCAGCATTTCCCATGCTAATGGAATATTGCGAGGACCCCGACAGCTTTGTTCTCGTCTGAAAAATCAAAATGACTCTCCTCATCGTCAAACGCAAAATAACAAGAAGAACATTTATCTAGTTTTTGATGTACGACTCAATTGAAATGGTGCCTTGACTAGCATAGTACTTCAAATAATCGAGAACAGCTCCAAGCAAATTTACATACAGAGCGATATGGCTGTTTGATTGTAATAATGTACCTACTCCTATACATCAGGTTCATAAAATATTTAAGTTAAAAATATAGATTATGAGGGAAAATGAGTCAGACTGGAAAAGACAGAGTACCAGATCAAAATGCTAAATCAGTCTCCGGTTGAAACGATGTACCCACACGTGCTTTCTTAATTAAGAATCGAGGTCTGGACGTAAAGTAGAGTGTGATGTTTTTAATATAATGACATGGGAATACCACGAAAAGATAATATTCATGGGGAGTTTTTTAAAAAATAGATTAGGTTGTCTTACTTTGAGAGTGGAGAATCACGGTCACTTGAACTGCGACTGACAGCCAACAGTTGAAGATAAAATATCGATCAGCAATTGTAGCGCTGGTTTTCAAGCTCTACCGTACCACCAAGAAGCCAAAACCACAGATCATAAAAATAATATTATGTTCAACTAACAACTTATTATACACCAACCATTCAAAATCTGGTGTCTTTTTTATTGGAATACAAAGTTTTAATCAATGTTACTGGTTGAACATAGTACCAAACGGAAATATCTTTTTAACTGAAGTTAACTAGTGACTTTAGACAATCGCTGTATTTTTAGAATACAATCGTACAACGACAACATGGAAACAGTCTTATTGACTTTTTGTAACAAGGGCAAATGCAATGAGAATTCTCACGGATACAGTTTCTAGTTTAGCCTTTAATTTTCATTTTCGCTTAAACATTCCCGTTGTTTTTGTGTACAATTGTACAAAGTTACTATGCGATAGAAGCGTGTCAACGATCGCTAAAAATGCTGATTTGTCTGCCGATTCGAATCAATTCAACCGTGCGTGGTACGGTACCACATGTAACGACTTCAAACCAAGATGTGCGTTTTTTTCGCCATCCAACCATGAAATAAACTTGAAACAACTCCATAGTGCCGAACTAACCCGTGAACATTATGCGCAATCTGTAATTGATAGCAAAAATCCAAGGATGTTTATAATATCTTGTCTTTTTTGATGTGACTTAATTCAAGGTCCGTGACAAATGCTGAAACACCGAGGAGAATTATGCGGAATTCGTTTTGAGCGAGAGTATTATTTGGTTGTTTGTTTACCGCGGAATTGTTACTGAAAACGCATTAAGCTTGTTCGCTTGCTGAACGAAATAAGGCGCTATTGAAATGGAAAGATTATGGGAGGAATGGAAATATTGAATGATAGATTTCGTCGAATAAGAAATCGCCAAGATTGTATAACTGCAAAATTGGAAGAAAAATTTCGCATGAAATATACAGCTTTATTTCATAGGAACGTAATTAACTGCGTCTCCAAAAGACAGTTAGAATTATAAGTAAACACGGCAGTGAAAAATCGTTTCTTTCCTCGGAATACCAAATCTTAATTAAACTGGTAATTTTTTCCGAAAACAAAAACTGAATAGATCTTAATTTCTGTTGGGAAATAATTCCGCTTGTCATACGCTGTCCTTCAGACATACTGGGAAAGTGTGTATTGCTTCTAGCTCATTAAAGATCTACATGTGGTAAGCCAAACTCTTGGCCCTAAATCTGAAAACCTGGTTTGGGTAGCCCACAGGGGTTACTCGGCGTGAACGACAGCTTGCTTTCTGACGAATCTGACTACAGTGATCTATAATGTTGAAAAGAAATCCAATCTAGACGGTTTGAATTCTGTGGTACAACGATTAGAATTACACCAAAAAATGAATTGGAAATGTCGCTAATGATCAAAACAATAATTTGAAAATAAAACGGTTCAAAAAGAGATGGTTATGAAAACGAATACAAGGTTGATATCAAGTGATTAATTCAGTCACAAAACTACATATGTTGAATATATTTTCTTGTCAGCTACGGAAAGAATAGATTTCTCGCGGGTTTTGGTATCCAGCACTAAGAAACCAACTCAAGTATAAATCATTTATTCCTCGTTTCTGATGCAAAGTGGTTACGTATTTAGACTACGAGCTCTCGAAACCAGAAACAAAAATCGTTTAAGTTCCCAATAAAAAATATAAATGGTTAAGGGAGTTTCTTGTGTTACATATGCGAGGAATGGCATCGGCTAACAGGAGAAGAGAACATACTGAGACACTTTTAATGTCAGAATAAGTACATATTTGGAGAGCCTTTTGGCATTAGTGTTACAAATTTGTCAAGTCTAGAGCCCTAACCATGACGCGGTGATTTCGGAAACTACATCTTGACGTTCTAGCATTCGTTGCGCTCGCGTCACGTAATAATTCAAACCTGAAAACCGTTATTTGAAGATGAGGAATTGAAAAATATTAGAAGTGGTGTTAGTAATAACAATTCATATCAAGGCCATTGTTGTGTGTGATTTGGTCTCGCTTTCTGACATCACGACGACTAACCACGAGTTTCTCAGCCGGTTGGTAGCTCAGGTGACAGATTCAATAAAGATGACTAAAATTTAGCATATCGAAGAGAAATTGGTTATTTATTATCCGAAGATTTTTTTCATTATCACGGGGGGAAGCACTCTATTTCATCTACTAAGAATATAAAGATTTCCGAGCTCTTTTGTCTTGAAAATCAATGTGTGAATTAAGAACGGTATTATCACGAGATTATGAAAACGATGGAAAAAAATAACGCCGAGTACTATCTGAAATGAAAATTGAATTCTAGGGAATAATAAGTGTCTTTAGGATAAAATAACTTTCGCTAATTTCACTTTGGTTTTCAGTGAGTTTATTTCGACGCAATCTACCGCTCTACGAACATGTTTTAACGAACTCCAACGTGTGTTTGTCGTCGTAGCTATAGATATTCAAGAAACAAATAAGATGAGTAAATATAAGGATGTAAAGTGATGACAAGGATGATTAAAAAAGACCGTAAAATTCATTAGCGCCAGTCTACCAGTAACCTCCATGCCGCTATATTAAAACTATGAAAACACACTTCTTAATTGATAGAAATCCCGAAAGCGATTTGAACATCTACAAGTGCACTTTGCGAGCTTAAATTTTGTGTAAATCAAATTCTTGACGCTGGGTATGTTAGAATAATACTAAAGCACTTTAGGAATCAGCCTCTAAGGGTGGTGAGGAAAGTAGATAAGTTTGGTATAGTCCTGACGAGTTATTTGGTTAGGCTATCTGGGGTGTTTGAATTAGTCACAAAATAGGTTGTTTTTTTTTCTTTTCTTTTCTATTTCTTTGGTCGACACGCTACTAGCATTGATCACTAATACCATCTTCCGTAATTTTATTAAAAATTTTATTAAAGTTATAAAATTAAGACATTGTATTTTGGAAGTCTATTGGAGTCGCAAAACTCGCAAGCTTAATTGAAATGAATTTGAAAGACTTCCAATTTTTCATTTTAAGTTATAAATACCTGTTGTCATGCTAAAAAAATAAATCTAACAAGCAAAAAAACAATTTTGATTATCGTAAGTAAAAAAATTAGCATATATATCAATAACTATACCTAATATACAGTATATTTAGCATTTTCGGGGAAAATTATAGTTATGAAGATTTAAGAAAATTAGTGAAAAGTCGATTGGAATGATGTATAAAAAAGTGGTCAAAATATTCTATAGTTAGAAGTTCGCATTTTACTGGTATCTAAGGAAATATGTTCAGTATTCCACCCATAAATCCAGGATAAAATACCCAACGGACAGCTCAAGGGGTAACAGTCATTAGAAGATCATGGTTTTTGAGCTGTTGTTGAACAAAGGAAGTGATTTTCAATTTGGACCCCTTTTGGAATATGAAAGGAAATCTAGTCAAAGAAAGTCCCTAATGAAAGAAAAGAAACAAGATGGCTTCTGAGGGAGGGAGGGGTCAGGAGTAGGAGGAAGCGGCAATAGCAAAGAGTCGGAAAAAAAAACAAGAACAAAGTCTGACTCCACAAAACTCGATTTTACTTATCATTATAAATTAATAGTGATGGTACTGCAAGTGGTTTTGCGAGTTTCATAGGATGTGGAAGGCAAAAATAGACAGTGCATTAACCTAATGTACACAAAAAAACATTTAGTTTTTCCCATCTATTGGAAGCGCGGCAAAAATCTTTAGTCCACAGGAATACATTATCAAAAATAGATAATAAATTGCTATAATCTTGGAGAAAAACCAGACCATGTATATATAGCATGGATAGCGTATAGCCATGAATATTCATTAGCCGAAAATCTTGAAGAAAAAAAGAGTAATTGAAATCATTTCGTTCCGTTTCCTTGGCACTAGTAAGATCAGCAGTACAGATGTGATCAACATGACGAGCAGGACAGAGAAAAAATTGTTTCAAAGCAGAACAGCGAGAGTCGTCATCGGTCAAGTTTTCACGTCATTCTTCTTATAGTTTAATATGTGGATATCTTCGTGCATTCGATTTATTTTGGGAAATCTTAAGTTGATAAAATGGGAAGTGTGAATCAGAGCATAAAATGACTGGATTACAGAAGATTTGATTCAAATTTGAGCTGGGAGATCTTCCAGGGCTTTGATGCCGTCATATTTGTTTGAAAGTGTTTTACACCATTACTTGAATCACGCGACGGCCATGTTTGTCAAAACAATAGATTTTAAATCCCATAGGTCTCCCTGCCCTCGCTTTGAAGCATCAAAACAATAAACACAGCCCATGATGTGAATGTCTGGGACGATTGCAACAATATGTATGGAAGTATATACGATGGGAGCGATAGTAAACAGAAGGGAAAACCAATCTATTGATAAATGTGAAATTTGTATGTTAATAGTGATGGTTGATGTTGATAACAGTTGTCCTGTTGGTAATGGTTATCTTGATCGTGTTCTTGAGTCTATATTGCCAGTTCTGATTACTTCGGCTATCTATGCATAATGTAAGGCTCCATGCTGAGCGAAAGCCAAAGTGAAGGGCATTTAAACATCGTGTCAAACAAGTTCTTACCGAAACACGAGATGTAATGATAGAGGATGAGGGAGAGGGCGAATGAGAAATAGGAGACAGATAGGAAGAGAAAAGTGAAAAGGGACGAGAAAGAGAAGAGAAGAGAAGAGAAGAGAAGATCAAAGAAATAGATGGCATTAAACATAGCACCGTTCAAATCTTTGTAATACCAGCCAAATGGTCCAAGGATAATAAACACTGCTCTAGCGGTTTATTGTGAAGGTGATAGAGCTTTTAACATTTTTAATCTAGTGCTACGAAAACTTGTCTCGGTAAGATAATTACTCCCTGAGCTAATCGGCTTTGAGAGTATTTGTTTTTGGAATAGAAAGTCAGAGGCTGCGGTAAACTTATCGTTCAGCATATTTTAGTGATTCTTATCTTTTTCTAATTCATCTAACTTCATTTCTATACCTTCTTGTATTTCATAAGTCTGTTCTGTCGGTCTATTTTCCGCTTTCCCATTCCCTTCCATTCAATTGAACTTCTATTCCATTCTATTCTTTTCCAATTTCTTCTCATCTCTATTTCATTCAAAACTGTGTTCAAATCTGTATTCAATTTTATCCCCTTTGCCTCGTTTTCAAACATTCTACTCTTGTTCCAAAAGGTCGTATTGCTCGCATCATGTATATCTGACATGTTACATCACGTAATATCAGTAGGGATGTACGACGCGTGTAATAGCAAACCAGCGCTCCATTAGGATATACATACATGCAGGAAATTGATATTAGGTGGATACTCGCGAGGCAAACAAAGAAAGGGAAGTACAAGTCTCATTGTATTGGCACAATATACCTTTGCTGGTTCTACAGCCGCCATCTTGAATCAGGGGCGCCCCGTGCCATTTCCAAGGCGGCAACTATATTTTAAAAAATGTTCATCGAGCGATATTCGATTGTTTGGCTTTGAATTGATTGTTTGAATTGGGAGTCAACTACTCAAGGAAGTCTATGCCAGTCTCACCGCCAGTCATGACTCACAGATTGAACCCTGAAACACTGAAACATCCTCTGGGCTGATCTAAGTCAGGGCATGGCTAACTCAAAGATTGAACCCTGAAACATCCTCTAGGCTGATCTAAGTCAGGGCATGGCTAACTCACAGATAGAACCCTGAAACAACCTCTGGGCTGATCTAAGTCAGGACATGGCTAACTCACAGATAGAACCCTGAAGCAACCTCTGGGCTGATCTAAGTCAGGACATGGCTAACTCTACTCGATTAAGATTTATTTTGTTGGGTTTCGCAGAAGGAAGTGAAAAACCAACGGAGAAACGGTAGATAACCTCTTGAACCGATAAGAAACCGCTTACAAACCTCCTTTCACGTTTGTCCAGATACTGAGTCCAGACCCGACACGTGGTAAGAGGCGAGTGTACTATCTCTACTCTATCCTCGATACCTTTAAGCCTTGAGAGAAAGCTGAATCGTGGAAATAAGAATTACATTTTAGTTTTACGATAGAACGTCTGTACAACGCAAAGAAAAGATAAGGAATTAAAAATTCAATGTATGTTTAAAAGTTTGTGTATCACATTTTACAGCAAATATTTCGTGAAACCATTTAACTTTTCAGGATTGTATGATATTTTATGGCTCCTTACACCTGATGAAATGTCTGGCTACAGAACAAGGACGAATTAGAGAAAAGTTATTATGGCTGGTTGGAAAGCAATTCCTAATGAAACTTATTTAGAAAAGGAAAAAGCTTGGCACGGAAGAAAGAAGTTAAGGTGGCTGACTACTTTACATCGTTCGATTGAGCCCACGGTGAAGGCACGCACGGAAACCGCTGAATAATTAAATTACAACATTTTATTGAAGAATTTTCAGGTCAAAACCTCAAATTTTGCACGGGACCATATATTTTTTCTTTGAATATTCCAAAAGAACATGTACAAATCAACCCTTTGAACAAATTTTGAAAAGATCGTCAAGACTAGATCCTTTTGAAAAATCGCCACGAGTGAAATGTTGTCGTCATTTGGGCACAATTTGCAGTCGAACATAGTTGAATTTTGGGCTCATTTTCGATTCATTTTCAAACAACTTATGTTTTTTATTGAAAATTAAGTTTCAACTATATGTCCTGAGATAATGACTTTAAAATACGTTTTTAGTACAAGGCTTGATTTTCACCATTTTTTATTTTCAAAAATTCATAAGTTGGTTATCTTTCAAATTCAATATCTTGAAAACGAGCTCGGGACACTCGTTTTTGGAATCAGCATCAATTTCTCAATAAAATAGCGACCATTTTCTAATGACTCTACGCAGTCATCTTAATTATAAAGCCGAGGGACAATTTCATCACTGACCTTCCATTTGGCACAGATCGAAATTGTTTTTCCTGCCGCCCTGCCAAGAGCATTTTGTGTTGGCGCAGGGATGTCACTACTTCGAGTAGAGTGGCCAAAGTTATCATTTCTGCCCACTCATTTGCTAAACGATCATTTTCTTGAAAAAAGATTTTAAAAATTCAACTCGCTCTTGATAAACCCCTTTGCTAGTATCGCTTCAAATATCCAAACGTGTACCAAAAATATATCAAGTACAAAGCAAAGTAATAAGAAAGCTCATATGTAAGACACTATAAAAGACAAAATAGAATTAACTTTAAATTAGTAAGTCAGTAAATAATCAAGAAAACGAGCTACAGTTCAGTGAGTCAATAATTCAGAAAGTAATAAAACAAGATATGAGGCCAAAAGTCGATTATTTTGATACCATCTTGGAATTTGAATACAGTCGTTATGAGTGAAGGCTTATCATAAATGCTTTGGAGGAAGGCTTTCTTTGTGATGTTTTATCTCCACAAAAAATTAGCCCAGCTAATAACCCATATACTATTGCCGGTCCATTTCTTTCCCTGAGTTTCATATGGTGCTGGAGATCGTGAATAAAAGCGATTAAGATCTTAGATATTCAATGTCAAACACTTGTCGACTATTAAAGTCGTATTAAAGCGATCTATGATCATCATGATTAAAAATGTTCTTGTCAGAAGTAGGATTGTTTAGCACTTAATCCTGCATTCTTTAGTGGAAAATGCAGCCGAGTAATCTATTCTCTGAGATGTAATCTCTGGTCTACATTTGTTCTCAATTGATCGGGATGGCAGAAGACCCCTTCTAGGGACTAGTTGATGTGAACCACTATTATGCCACTTCAGTAAAGATCACTTCCCACTGATGGGACTGACTAACAATCTAAAAGAGGAGAAACCTCTTTGGCTAATTGCTTCAATTTTCACAAATATTGGATATATGCATTCTATAATTAAATACGTATTCTCGTTAATCCTTGCTTATTATACTACATGGTGCAGTGAGGCAGGAGCTGGGCCGGTTCACGCCTTACTGGACAGTAGTAGTGGTTCTCACATAGATTGGACCGGTAGTGCGGTCGGCCAGCTTTGCCAGCCCACATAGAAAGTGCTCTATTAAAGTACGGAATGCTCTAGTTGCTTGTCATGAAGGAATTGGTTTATTATTGACATCAATCAAAGAACCATCGCTAATGAATTCCCCACTAATACACCTCCATAAAAGCGTTAAAATGGATGATAACGGAGATTAATAAATCCTTCAATCCGTGAAATGAATTAAAGCTTTCAGATAACCAATGCACTTTACGCAACGTCTTCAAGTCTAGAAATTCGGGATTCTTTTTTCTCTTTTGGCTATTTCCCTTACAGTGACCCTAACATAGTACTTATAAACGCATAACATAACAATTGTGACTTGCAAAGAATAGCGAAGTCTCCATTTCACGAAATCTGTTGAATATTGTCAATGTTTTGATCGTCATATCACATTTGAACGGAGAAGCTATATCTAAAATGCATTTTAGGTTCTACTTAATATTGTTTAGAATATTGGTTGTCTTAACAAATCAATAAATTACGAGATTTCCATTTCAGACGTAACAGATCTTGTTACTCTGTTTTGGTATTTCACAAGTGCCAGCATGAAATTGAATCGGCGAGAAGTCCAAATCTGCTGCAAACTACCTTATTCGAAAGACGAAATTGGAAGAAAACTTCTCAGTCATTATGCCAAAACTAATTGATAATCCAGAGGCAAACTCTAAAGTACCCAGGATATTTTGTGTGGGAAGACACATTTCAGCTTTAAAATACGAGGGGGTGTCATTAATAAATCAACAGCTTGTCGGTTTAAGAGACAGTAAGTAATAACAATAAAAAATAAGCATGAAGTTGAACTGACCATTGGATCGAGAGACGAAGTCACGAGATGTCTTCAAGAAAGACAGACAGACAGACAAAGTAGGAGTGAGGGCAATTGAAATTGAACCAGAAGTATTTCAGACAGTTATAATACACTGTCATGTCACAGGTGAAAGAAAGACAGATAGTAAATCAATCGTTGAGCCGGCAACAATGGTGGTAAAAATAGCACATGTGCTGTAGATAGTGAGAAGACAGGAACAGGAACATCGTCAAAACAAGGTCTTGAAGAAATTGGTCCGCAATGGTTTTGGTGGTTTCTGCTTCTGTTTGGTGGCAGAATATACAATGACAAAAATACCACACCTTTTCAAAACACTTGTATTGCTGTTTGAATAATCAGACGGTATATAGAGTGGATCGGAGTGAGATACTGACCGACAAGGAAGACGGATTCTTGATTGATCGATATCCTCACGAATCACGTCAAAATGAGACATTTTTATAAGAAAAAAAACACAGCTCTTGAGCAGGAGGGAGATTCTTTTTTAATCTTCTTTCTTTCTTTCCTTTCTTTTCCCTTCCATTTTTCTTCTTTTCTTTCCCATTTCCTTTCCATTCTTGTTCTCTCCCTTTATTTATTGCCTTCATTTCCTTTTGCTTTCCTCTCCTTCCTTTCTTTCCCTTCCCTCTATTTCTCCTATTCATTTCCCACTCCATTTCTTTCTATTATTTTCCTCTCCTGTCAGCTGCTCACTCTTATTCCTTTCATTTCCATTTCCTTCCTTTCTTTTAATCATCCATTGTGTTCTCATGCACCAACGCAAACTGAAGGCTAATGTTTTTGTTGTGCCGCAATACATCTCTTTTAATCGTAAAAAAAATCGCTGGAACAGAAAAAGGTAAAACCTAAGTCATTCTAGCATCTAAGATAAACCCGGGATTACTTCAAGATAAGAACAATCCTCTCTCACAACCAGTAAAACCAGATAGACTTTGGGAAGAAAAACACCTTAAGAAGAAAATGGATTTTCAATCCTACTTATCATTGGAGGGGATCGTTACCATACTCAACGGCGTCTAGTATATTTCATCTATTCAAACACTTGAGTTTCGGGGGGAAAACATGCCCTTAGGATGGGAAATGTACATTTAAAAATTTATTAAAACTCTTAGTTTCTACTAAAGCCTTGGATATTTAGTCGATGTGTGCTGACAGCTGTTGAAATATTCATAGATTCTGACTTAAAGGTTTCCAAAGACCAAATAATGAACTACGCAACTAAACGTTATGAATTTCTGTTTCACAGTATAATCAATGTCTGAAATAAGGCATAAATGTCATTCAGTATGCGAAATGAGTTTTTGATTTCGTCAGCGAAACTCAGTTTAGAACACATTAATATTGGAAGCAAGTTCGTAGTTAATAATGTAGTGAGTTAATACAATATCAGGAAAACAAGAGGTCCAAAGCACGATCTCTGTGGTACTCATGGTGGTCATTGAAACTGTAACAATTTCTCAGTAGCAGAGAGAAAAATTGGTAACAAATTGTAATAGATAGCATTGGTTAAGATAATATCAGAAAAGCAAGGGTCCGAAGCACGATCTCTGTGGTATCCCCCATTTGGTCTTCTCACTGAAACTATAACTAACCTTTCTCTTGATCATTGAATTTCGGTTTACAAGACAGTAAAATTGGAAGCAAGTTAATGGAATGCGCAGTATTGGTTAATATAACATCAAAAAAGCAAGGAGTCCGAAGCACGATCCCTGTGGTATCCACCATTTTTTGTTAGTGAAACTGCAACAGTTCTCGATATTGAAATTCTGTTTACAAGAGAGGAAAATTGGAAACAAGTTAAAGAACGGTGTAGTATTGGTAAATGTAAGAAGCAAGGGGTCCGAAGCACGATCCCTGTGCCATCAAACAATTTGCTTGCACCTTTGTCTCTCTTTTAATGGTGTTATTATGTTACTTATGTCTCTTAAGTGGTGGACTGATGTCAAGAGAAAAATAGTAGGCTTCGACCTTCAATCACTTTATTCCATTAGCTCGCCAATAACGGGCCGATATCAGCACAACACATACAAGATAAACACGCCATGCATCTTATTCTGGTTTGACAACGAAAACAATTAAATGTTTTATCCTTAAACCAAAACATAGTTTAAAAAATGATTCGAATTGATCAATCATTCAAGACAGATATCAATCCATGACAAAATTATAACGAAACTCTGATAGGTTTTTGAAATACGCCAAAAACTCGTCAACAAGAGTTTAGCAAAATGATTTTAGTAGAGACTAGGAACCTCCTTCTTGATTTAAAGACACAAATGGAAAAAGAACACTTGGTGTTCTAGAGGAGAGATCAAAGTTAACGATAAAGAGGTAGTTTGAAGTATTCCTCCCGGGATTCAAAGATAACTCAAGGGCCGCCTTGAGCTTGTGTTTACAGAACGACGTGCACTATTATCACATAATATGTGCGCGCATATTTCTATGCCCGGGCTTTTTGCCGAGGAACGTGCTTTGGTAATTCCAACCAGCTTCGCATCGAAATGCATCGGTTTAACGGAAAAACGCACGTGAATAGAAGAATGGTTGATAGCTTTGCGCGTCGAGCTGTAAAAGTCGACAGTGGATTAAGAAATGAAATATTAGAAAGACAATGGAAGGATGGCGCAAGGACCACCTTTATCTTGTTGTATTCAACAAGACAACGTTGAAGGAAGATAAAAATAGTTATTCTGATAGCATTGTAAAAGTCGTAGTATGTCACAGCAAACAGTGTACTTCAAAAGACGGTAATTGATTTGCTCGCGTCTCCCGTTTTTCGTTTTGAGAGAATTAATACCTAGAGTTATGTAGATGGCACTTCACAAAGGGTTATGAAAGCTTTCTCAGTTCCCTTGCACACCATTACAAACTCTATAAGGCTTTTTTAGCCCACACATACTTCCGTCACAACACTATGATCGAGGAGATTTCAAAACACAAATACGAACCAAGTAAAGAGGAAGGAAACTTAAATATTGAGTAAAAGAGTTCGTAACTATGCGGAGGGGCTACGGTATCCTTTGTCGGAGTAAATGGAAGACTCTAAAAATAATACTTTAAAGTTCTAGCGGTTTTTTATGAAGGTGAGACGTGCTTCTCTACATGTCTAGCTATTTCGTTTTGGAAAAAAAAATAAGACGAATGAGGAATTGATTAAAGTATAGAGAACAGCTGTCAGTGAGTTTGGACATGGAAAGGAAAGGAAAGGAAAGGAAAGGAAAGGAAAAGAATAGCGAGGAAAGGAATTGGAGGGAAAGGGAAGAAATGGAAGGGAAATGAGAAGGGAGGAAACGATACGAACGAAAGAAGTAGCCATTGTTAATGAGATCGACGCTCATGACACAAATACTAAAGCGAAAGAAACTTGAATTGAGAGGAACGAAACAAATAAGAGAGAACTGAAACATTTAATGGATTAAACAACTCAAGAACGAAAAACAAGATAATAGATGTCGTAATGTCATCTCTTATTCCTGTTTGGCCAGACAGAACCTCCCCTAATTGATACCAAATTGTTTCATAACACTTGTGTTCCCAAGAAACTATGACAGACAATCAATCAGTTTGTCTACGTTCGGTACTGTTTCAATCAACACACGCAAACAATTTTTTCAATCACTACAAGTGCAAAAACCAATGCTAATACCAACTAGAAAAATCACCTTGAATATAGTGAATCTTAAAGACATTTCTATGGATAGTCCATACTCGGGTTTTACTACAAGCAAATAAATCGTACGGATATAAAATTTATGGAGAAGAAAAGAGGTTTCATAAGAGTCGTAAACACTGGGGTACAAATTGTCTTGATGTTTGTTAGATAACGTATTAGTCGGAATGAATAGAGCACTCCAGGAGATTGATCCCTGAAGGGACAGGAAGTCTGAAACCAGAAACTCATAAGGGGGTTGAAACGTGTAACGTTGGAACCATGCTCCGGAATATTCAAAGAAGCTTTAATACCATATTTGGTTGTAAAACTCCATTCAAGATGGCCGCTACACTTCACGTAATTTAGGAGAGATTTATTGTATTTCTCAATGTTATTTTCGAAATATCTGTCTTTAAATTTAGTTTGGAGAGATTTTGGAAGCAAACAAAATGCTAATTACGGGAAAAAAAATCGCGGACCAAGATTTGAATATTCTATAGCATGGCACCAAAGAAATGTATGGTTGTTACACGTTTCAACCCCGTTATGAGTTTCTGCTGAAACTCTTCTCCAAAATAAAAATCTATTTCAATGGCAAACCAATACTGATACCAGCAGTAAATATATCACTTTCGATATCAAAAATCCGTAAAGTTTCACTGATTTGATTACATGATATCGGCCGAGAATACAGTTTTTGTAACACGACAAATTTCTGTACATTTCATCAATTCATACATTTGTTTTCAATTTCAATTTTGAATTTATTAGATTTACCAGTCCTAGGTGGACGGCATGCCTTACAGATTTTACCCCAATTACAAGGCTCCAAAAGATCGAATTAGAATTTGGAAGTTGATTTTTATGGAAGGAGGAAAACCGGAGAACCCGGAGAAAAACCCTCGAAGCACAGGAGATAGAACCAACAAACTCAACTCACATATGATGCCAGGCCCAGGAATCGAACCTGGGACCATAATTTTGTTTACAAATTAATGGAAAGCTCACTCTATTTGCTTCAACAGAATCAATAATTACATACTCTAATTTTACTAAAGTCAAGGTCCTTTCTCCGGTCAGCTGATACAAAAAAAAAAAATACTTCGAAAAAACGTTTTGATATGACACCTGTAATCTAGCAAAAATTCTTTTTAAGTTCCAATTTTTGGCAGCCAGTAACAACTATTCGTGATTGTATCCTGAAAATGGCCCTATATTATCGACTATACACCTACATACGCGTATCTCAGAATATGGGACCCCTTAGTTGTCTACAACATGGGGACCTCTCAAAATAATCTATTATACGTACGAGAGGCGAGCTGTGGCCCGAAGGATCAATTTAATTGAATGTGAACAATTGCTATATGAAATTAGTGCGGAAAGGGTTTCACGATCTTAATCAATCACTTAAGCTTGTCTTAAGCCCGTAAAGTACAAAAATTGCTTTACAATATCGGGTATCGTGATCTTATCATAAAGAAGAAAGCAAACACGTTTATGCCATGCGCAGTCATGCTACCGTCCCAAAGATTTTCTTATCGGCTACTTTTGATTCGTTTGTTTCTTCGGTTGACCACGAGAATATGATACGAGTATTCCAGGGTGTAGAAAACTTGTCGGTGACATCGATAGGGGGAAAATATTCGGAGTTTTACAAAGAAGCCAGTGAAAGAAATCAGGAAAACTAAGCTGAATCCGGGCCTCTCGAAGGGATACTTAGATTTCGAAATATATATAGTTCCAGGGTTAGCCTAGATTTTGTGTAGCCATATTCACGTTTCAGCGAAGGTCCTCAGTTATATTGTGGAGGTTGTGCATATTGTTGAATATTCTGACCTTCAATTGAGGCAAACCCTGAGAAAATAGACTCTATCATCAAAAAACACAGCAGTATTTTAAAATGAAATTTTCCATTGAGTTTTGATTGAGTTTCTTGCATTTTAGTCAGATGCGCTCCACTAAGGAGCTACATGAGACGCTAGCTGAGCTCATAGTCATCCCTGGGTCTTCAGTAGGATGGCCAGATGTCAGAAAACCCAGCAAACTGTACAATCATTATACCCATATCTACCAGTTGACTGGACATTCACAACTGTCCACAAAGCGTGCAATCCAGGCTGCAAGGTACAAATCTTGGTGTCTCGGTATTTGGTGAACTGAGATTGGTTAATGCACTCGGTGTACTTCACAATTTCTTTCCTACTCGAACAAAGTAATCCTGACACGTTTCTAATGTGATTGGTTTTCAAATAGTACTCATAATTCGCGATAGCACTTGCAATAGTTGACAAAACCACACAAGTGAAGCATCATCCCACG
>WUCR03015910.1:0-11121 GCA_009858155.3 Phymanthus crucifer
TTTTTGCGTTCAAACTTGCTGCTGTTGACATTGTTTTGGCGATTGGCTGTGTTTCCATAGCGACTTAATTCGGTACTCCTATGGAGTACAATTAATGCTATAATTGTACTCCTCTCGACCAATCAGAAGCAAGTAATTTTGTTGAGTGTACTATAAAGTGGAGAATATTAATGGTAATTGGTGCACATACAGACCTGGTACCCTGATTGGGAAGTCAGCCATAAGTGGGCGTGGTCCTCGGGCCTGAGGACCTGCCACAATAGGTCTTTGAGGTGGACCTCCAATTCTTGTATTAGTCTCTCTTGTTAATGGTCTTACAAGTAATGCCGCTCTCGGACTGCAACCCTGCTAAAATAAGAAAAATAACCCTGTGGTGAAACAGATAGAATGCCTCTTAAAGGTTACCGGTCGCTTGCATCTGTTGGTCCACAACAATAGCCCACTTGATTGTAGTAATAGAAATAAAGATAAATACTGTAAAAAAATGGACAACTATTTTCAAAGACATGTTTCAACATTTTTTTCTTGAAAGCTTTGTTTAAGAAGTACCATTTGTCATTTGGAGATGTGCTAGATGTGTCCTTTCTTCGTTGCCCATCATGACCATCATGTAAACATCACATGGTTTCGAATTGGGCAATTTGCATATGAAGGGAATTAGGTCTATTTTCCTAAAAATCCCTGACATTTCCCTAACCCCTTTAAAACTCTGCTTTAGACCAAGACCATGACAAGAATTTGTTCAAACCTGTGCTGGAGACCCTGCTTGAGCAATTAGAGGTGCTTGGAATCTAGGTGCAGGTCCTCTTACTTCACTATTCTGTGGACTGTTGACAATTAGAGGTCTTGCCATTAATGGGTGTGGCGCCGCTGGCTGCATAGGTTGAGCTGTCCACTGGGGTACCATCCCTCTAATGTTGGCTGGTCCAGCTGGTATCAGAGGGGTTTGATTCACAACCTGTACAACATCAATTGAACAATTATCAAAGTGACTTTTCCATGGCCTGTCTTCCTATCAAACACAGAAATGATGTCAGATATCATCCAAACTCAAGTGAATCCATGAGTGCAGTGTGTGAGCTATAGAGTACATATCATTTTTAGGAGTGTCCTCTTATCAAGTGTGGCTCTCAGCAATCAAGCATGGAAATTTTACAAGTTATGGTAAAATTTATTTAAGCACTGCAAGGATAGAGAACAGCGTATTACAGAGGAAAGCAATGCTGCCATTTCCACCAGACAGATTTTTGATGAATTTTTGGCTCACTTTTTGGACATTCTTTCAAAGGTACTGCCTACGCAAAAGTGTGGTATTCACAATCATACAGCTTTTTTGAAAAAACAAACATCAAAAAATTCATCAAAATCCTGTCTGGTGGAAAGGGTAGTGGGCTTCGATTGTGTCATAAAGATTTGTACCTGAGTAGTATTAGTAGACTGAATGCCTAAAATACTGGCACCAGTTCTTCCAGGTGTGCCATAAGCAACTCGTATATTAGATCCTTCTATTTGGGCTCCATTATGGGCCTTTTGTCCTCTTTCAGCATCGTCAATAGTTGCATAGTCTACAAAAGCAAACCCCCTTGATGCCCCTGTCTGGTGATTCATTGCTACCTGTACAGCACAAACTACACATCAATAATTATTATTCCTTCTAGACTTAATAGTGGATTGCCAATGGCTGTATGGCTGGCCAATGTTCAGGTTGGCAAGCAAATATAAATAGTTACTGGACTGGCTGGCTATGGATTTCTCCTATTCTGAGGCCAGTGTCAACCCTCTATCACAACTCTTCCACAAAGGCCTACATGCAGGTCCCAATAAAGTCAAACATTGAGACAGGATGGACATTGTATTCCAAAGGGTGTCTCTTTTTCCAATTGTATCAACAAGCTAACTTTGTTCCAAATATTTAAGCCTGGGTTTCACTAGCGACGCAAGCATAAGCGCAACGACATACACAAGCACAGTTAGTCTTCTACGGTTAGTTAACCCCTTTGTATTTGCAATCTGCACTTGCATATGCCATTGTGCTTATGCCTGCATTGCTAGTGAAAACCAGGCTTTAACATTAATTCAAAGGCTTTTAAAAAAACTTCAAAATGAAAAATGGCTCTTGCAATCTGGCTAATATGATACCTACCTGTGCAAAGGTTACAGTTCCTGTTCTGCTAAATATTTCTCTGAGCACTTCTCCATTGGTGAAATCTCTTGGGAGCTTATCCACAAACAGAGTCTTGGAATGCAAGTCCATATATGAAGAGAGATTAGGTTCAGCAAAGTCAACTCTCAAAATCCGTCCACCGATATACTTTGAATCTGTGTTCATTAAACTCTGTTTAGACTGTACTGCTAACTCTTTGTTGGGATATTCCACAAACCCATATCCCTTGCTTTCACCAGTGACTTCACTTCGTACAAGGAAAATTCTATCCACTGGGCCATACTGGCTCATAAGCGCCACAAACTGTTCTTCACTAAAGTCAAATGGGAGATTACCAACAAACAGCAAACTGTCTGGTTGGGCATATTCGGCCTTGATGGGATACCCATTGAAAGGTTGGTTATTAAGAGCTTTAACTGCAGTTGCTGCTTGGTCAGCACTGCTGAATAGTATTGTTACTATTGGAAGAAAAGGAAGAAAAGTGTTAAATACATAGAGGATATTACACGGTGGTGCAAAGATATGAAGTTTATCTTCGAGTGATGAAAACACTTCACGAGTGAGCGCAACGAAAGAGTGAAATATTTTCAACTCGAGAAGATAAACTTCATATCTTCACGCCAAAGTGTAATGTTCTTTTTATTATATAGACAAAAACACAAGCAAAACATGAGCAAAAACTACTGATCTGAGCGGGAAAACATTGCAAGTGACGTCATCGATATCCTCAAATATGTCACTCGTTTGGATGCAGCTTCGTACGACATTCATGAGTGGCATATTTCCCAGTAAAACACTTGAGTCTATATAATAAAGATACAATGGCATGAAATGGACAGGGAATAAGGATAATAATCCTTATATTACAGCAATTCTTGACTGTGTATCCTGGAAAACTGCACAATTAAATTTATGGTCCATAAAAAACAATGTATTCCTAAAAATGTACATATTCCTACAGTATGAGATGCCCTGACTACACCTGGCTAATAACTACAGAAAAGTGAAATAAAAAAGTACCGAAACTAGAATAAGAATTGCCAGCAGAACTGCAAGATATAATGATAAGGATAAGAGATAATGTTAAAAACTTAAAATTCCCAAATCAGATATTTCAAAGTTAAAGACAAATGGTTGAATCTGCCATTTTCTTTGATTCAGACTCCAAGAACCAGTTTTCTCAAAATCAAGGTAACAGTACCCATATCTTGCTTTTAAGGGATGGAAGATAACTTTTGAAAACTTTTAACATTTAAACTAGAAATTTTAATACTACAGTACAAATCTGTCCTTTAGCGATACAAACAGAAATTATGTTTACATCTTAACCAAAGTTTAGAAACAAAAGTATAGATAATTTTGTAAACCTGCATTCTGGTTGAAAAAATTTCAAATATTTTGGAATACAGCATTGTTATTTTCACAACCAATTCTCCTTATCACCATCATTATTACAAAGAGCACTATTAGCCCATGCACTTTATGACAGGTATGTAATGTTGAAATTAAGTCCAAAGGATTCTTATGGTCCTTGAACCACAAAATAACCTGCCACTAATCTACTAAACCAGCAAAAGGATAACTACCATTTGAGATCAATCGTGAAGCATAAACTTTTTTATCGTTTGTTTCAAGTTTCAAATGAGACGTTTGTCTGGTGTCGGCGGCATTGTTTAGAAGTGCATGGGGACAACTTTTTATAGCTGGTCCGAAAAACTCCTTCTGCAGAAGATAGATATTGTAGAGACAGTAGATATTGTCTTTTCTAGCATCCATAATCTGCAGAAAGCTTTCAAATATACTGCCATGAAATAACAAGACAAACCTAATTTTAGACCTATCTTGTCATCTGTAAATGAAAACTTTAATTTCCATGCCTGTAAACGATGCTGCAGACACCAGAAAATGTCTCGTTTGAAACCTGAAACAAATGATAAAAACGTTTACATAACATACCTGCATTTTTCTCACATTTTACATCATCTGCAACATAGCCTTGTAAGAGCTTTTCCTTAAATTCCTACGAAACAGTGAACCATTGTAAAATACTTTTTTGAAATAGGTATATATGTGAACAACTGAACAACTCTAATAAAGAATGTTATTTTTACATACTAATAATTATTGTACAATGAGAGGTCCATACTCTGGTTTCGAGTTCTCTTTTGCTCTGTGTTAGCCTCAATTACAGTATGTGCAAGATATTCAGAGTGAGAGCCAAACCTGTGGAATTCTAAAGCAACTGTATTGTTCATTTCTATACATTCCTCGTGTCGTCATGCATCGTTACCATGGTTACTACTAGGTCTAGAAAATGAAATACCGGTACAAGCTATTGAGACTAACAGAGTGCAAAAGAGAACTTGAAACTGGAGTATTATGCACCTATAATGTTTAGCCCGGGGGGGAGGGGGGTTGACAAAGGGTGCAGATTTGACTTTTTTTGGGACCACCTTTCTATTCACATAGAGTTATCCCCCACAGTAGAACAGCTTTAGATTGCTAGTTTCTTATGCAGTAAGTCAAAACGTCACTACCCATGGGATAAAGCACATCAAAAACCTTATTCTGATGCAAACAACGCCTGTCAATAGCACTTATGTTATTGCAATTGAGCCTGCAGTGATATATCCTTTTTGTTTTGGAATCACCCAAGAGAGGCATTTGGGTCAATACAATGCTTGTTGTCTCATACACCTGATTTGCATGCATATCTGCAATATCTGCCATCCCCCACTCTTTGCCTGTCTCCCTCCCCCAGGCTTAACATTGATAGGTGCATTACTATGACTAATAATTCTTTGCCATGAGTTTGCCTATATGAGGACAGCCACAGTTTAGATACCACAGGCTGATGTTTCATTCTTGAGCAAGCATGCATGGCCATCAATGCAAGATCCATTGTTGTCAGAGGCACATGGCGTCTTGTTTGAATAAATTAACTTTCTAAAACTCACCTTTACGTCAAGAATGTCTGGAAGATTTCCTATGATAACTTTTCTTCGTTTGTCAAACTGTTGCTTTGAAAGGGCAAGTTTATTGAATGACGTGGCTGGACTTATCAATGGACCAGTGTTGGACAGGCTGCCATTTTCCATGGCATCTTATGTCTGATGATATCACGGCCGATAATGATAAGAGTATGATTTAACAGACGTAAACCTCATCAAAGACCAATCGATATTGGAAATACTCAGTAAAAAGTGTGGGTTTTGACTACCTGGAGGGAGGAAATAGTTCTCTTAATGAAGAATTGAAGAAATGAGACGAACTCTTCTTCCGTAACATCCGGGTACTGACAACCATCACATAGTCGAGAAATACTGGGCTCCACCAAAAACCACAGGAAACCCACCCCCTTAGAAACCCGTGGACGTGGTCAAAAAATTTACTTTCTTCAGACTACGTGTACCTAATTTTTACTCAGTAAATTGCACCTGAATGCAAAGTGTTTTACATTGACCAAGCACACCACATCATTCCCCTTTAGAGCCCCCCTACTGCAGAGCACCTCCACCTTTATTAAAGCACCCGGCACCCCAGGAGGGAGGTTGGTACTCCACCAGGATTTGGGTGGGGGTGTTTTGCTGGGATCCTACAACTGTGACCCTGATATAAAAACCAAAATTTGTATACCCTGTTTATGACACGTATTATGTGAGGTCCCCCAGGAGGGGGCGTACTAGCTCATACTCATACTAAGCATCATATTCCTGTTCTGCCTCTGTATATAGCAGATGCTTATGAATCAGAAATAATTCAGCCCTCATGGGATGACAAAGAGAATAACAGCCATTTGTTATAAAAAAAATATTTTATTGATTTTCAGGACATTCATGTTTCCTTGTTTTCAGTTCCAAAGATTTAATTAAGCTATAGCAATGAACCTGACCACAGTTTACAGTTTTTGGTGTATGAAAACCCTTAAATATGAGTGTCCCAACTGGATGACATGAAAAAATATGTATGTACATTAACTCTCCCATATCCCACATATTATTGTATTTTACCTAAACAACAAATCCTGATGGGGTAAAATCTATGGGATTTTACTTTTTTGGGGACAACAATTACGGGAATGTTATTCTGCAAACTGGGATTTAAGAATGAGAGACAAAACGGGAGGAAAAACTTTTAATACTTAATTTTACTGTTGAATTACATTTACCCCTAAGTATGTGCAGAATAAGTTACTGTGCAAATTCCTTCTTTTCCCTGCAAGACTTATATATAGTCAGGTATCTGTTGATAAATATTGACTAAGCCCAACTGAGATTTTGCAAGTAAGTTCCAATGGGCAGAGGAAATGTAGCCCCTCAATCTCCACACCCCTAATCATGCAGTCACAGCTCATAAAACCATGGCTAATGACATGCAAAGTGAAAATGAAAACTAATAAGGTTGATTAATCAGCCTATAAGTAAATGTACATTCATAAATTAGGAACATTTTAGCAACCACCATGATGACCATTACGTAATATTTACAAACTGTGCATGATGAAATAGTGAATGCTTGATTCTTGATACGAGGAATGTATTTTTAAAAACAACGTATCAATATATTCAATAGCTAATATTTTATGCATCCTAAATAACGCGATTGGTACCATATAAAAATACATAAAATTAACAACCCTATTCAATCAGACTATGTACATGAGTCTATCATCAATAGTTATATCCGGTATCAGGCATATTTTTTTGCAAGGTTTGAAAAATTTGTAATAAATTGATATTACTTAGGAAAACAGTGACAAGGGAATTCCTCATTGAATTTCACAAGAAAAACAATATTGCATGAATCAAAGAGCCATGAGGGGATATCATTTTTTCAATTGAATCAAAGTGGAATTCACAAGTCAGGAAATAATTTTTCTTGAATCCCACACAACAATGGAAACTATTTATTTTCATTTTGTTTCTAAGATTTTTTGTTGGGCTACCTGTGTAGTGGTAAATTCCCTCTCCTCAATTAGCCAATCAGCACACAAGTTTCCAAGGTGGTGTGGGATTCTGCATCCAATCATGAATTAACTCTTCATTACATCCTGTTTCATTTTGTTTTTTGGTTTAGGTGATAGTTAAAGAAAAAACTGGTCAAAATTTTCTTTTTTTTATCATTTTTTTTCCACTAATAGATTTGGATGATTTCCAAAAACTCGAAAATGTGATGCATTTTTCATTCATTGCCTCTAAAATCAAGCAACAAGGCTAATAGGAAACCTTATTTTTCATATCTCTTAACAAATAAAAATAAACTAAGATTCAAATTTTGGTTTTTCAGAAACATTTCTAATATTTGATTCAATTAAAAAATATATATAATTCAAGATTTAAAAAAGTTTTCAGCTAATGAAAAATTCATTGTTATGATCTCATTGTGTTGTAGCTGCAATTGAATCTGCCATGGCAACATGCAGTGGTTTTACATAATTAGCGACAAATTCAACATTTCCATGACACTTTTGTCCAAAACATTGAACATCTTTTGTATTTACTTGCAGATGTGTTCTTGTGGTGAGTAAGATAATGTTTCTGTATTTATTTCCGCAAAACATAAGATATTCTGTCGGTAAAAACAAGAGATGTTGATTGAAGTTCAAATCCTTATTGTGATGTAACATAAGTACATTATGTACAATAAGATCCCAAGAAGTGTAAAAATATCCTACATAGAAATTGTATATCTTACAGATTCTTGTTATTTTCACACACACTTCATTTTGTATTCGATTCATTTTATAAATACAGGTTTCAAGCCAAATCTTGCCTCTTCAAGTGATTCAGACGGGGGAAAGGATTAAACAAATATTCTGGTTCAAACAACGAATAAATTTGACAAAACTTATTAAAACCTGAGGGGCTCAATATTTGCGATGTGAGAGGTCTGCAAGCCAAGACATTGAATAATAAATAAAGTATTGGAGGGATATGGAACCATTCGATGTTTCAATTTACAAAATCGTGCAAAACTTGGATTTGGTTTGAGGCTTGTCTTTCTCGTCTCCGCCTCTGTTCCTCAGGTCTGGTGGACGATTATTGTAATGGCTTAAGGAAGTCATAGTCGAAGACTTTCGCATTAGTTCTGATCTCCGTTTTTGAACACGATGAAGTGCAATCCTGTAGGTCCCTGTGATACTCTCTCGTTTGTCTTGGTTGACAATGACTTCAGACGAAATCCCAAGTTCATGTAAGATCCGTAGTGCCTCCGTTTCGTCTTCGCTACATAACTGCAAGTCAGTTGGCGGCACAAGCGTGTATTTACTATCAGCTTCTGGGAAAATTTCACTTTCCAACCATTTGCAACGACGAGTTTCTTCCATAGAATAACGGTCTGTTGGAACCGGACGTAATAAATTGCGGATGAGGTCGCGACAATGTTCAGTGAGAAAATCGGGAAGATAATATGTCCCATCTAGAATACATTTTTTGAGTTTTCCTACGGTTTCTGCTCGGAATGGCATAACTCCTGTGACCATGAAATAGAGCATGATGCCTAAAGCCCAGATATCTACGTATATACCAACATAGTTCTCATCTTTAAAGAGTTCTGGAGCGGCGTAAGGCGGAGAGCCACAAAACGTATTCAATGGATTGTCCTTAGCGGAGGTCGTACTAAATCCAAAATCTCCAACTTTAACAAGATTAGGGCCGGCGATAAAAACATTTTCTGCCTTAAGGTCCCGGTGGATTATGTTGTTGTTATGCTAGAGAGATGAAAACAATATGAAAGTTTAGTTTTACCAGAAGAGATTATGTTTACGCACGGCGTAAGCTCCCATCATCAGCAAAGAAAGTGCTCGATCTTAGCCTACGAGAACTTTTTGATAAATGATATTTCAAACAAGCCTCTTAGTGTGTATATAATGCGTGCAGTTTTCAAATAATGAGAAGGGTTCTAAAACTTTGACAATTAAGGCACTCGACAACGCTAAACAATTATTTTTAATTTGTCTAGGCCTTGAGGGAAACGTGCACACACAGTAAGCTCTCACCACAAAACATAATTCACTTTAATCAGCACAGAAAAAATCACTGATCTTTTATGATTTCAGCTTACCATATGTTCTACAGCCGACTGAATCTGGCAAAAGATTTTCTTCGCAACCTTCTCGGGCAACTTTCCTTCATTGGAGATCTTGGCGAACAGTTCGCCACCACCGGCATACTCCATTACGATGTGAAGTTTGGGGAGAGTTTCTATGACTTCATAGATGCGAATGATGTTTGGATGATGAAGTTTTTCCATGACGGATATTTCTCGGGATAGTAATCTTTGTGTTTTTTGGTCTAGTTTTGTTTTATCCAGGATTTTGACCGCAACCTTTTCTGTAAGAGAGGTTTTGGAACGCGTGTTAACATTAAAGGTTAGCGATCGGCTAGCAACATGTACGAGTTAGATTTAGATCAGCTGTGTTGTCTACTTACCTCGTGTTAAAGCGTGTATTCCCATCTTCACTTGACAAAAATTCCCGCTACCAAGTTCACCTCGGATTCTGTAGAACCCGATCCGTTTTCCAAGGGCAACCTCTTGTCTATATTTCTCGTTGGAAGCTAGGTCTCGGGTCAACCTTTCGTACGAACTGAGTCGTTGTTGTGAGCTACTTTTACTCGGTTCTTCACCATTCTCATTGACGGTGTAGCCAGTCATGTCTTTTCTGCTGTTATTAGCCACAGTCATGGCTATTTCCGTGATGATTCTTCCATGTTTGCGCTTCGAGAGAAGAGCGAACAAGACACAGACATCACTACTTATTCACAATCCAGGTCCTCTGTTGTTGCTATGGCAACTAAGCATAAAGGTAGACCGCGCGTTGTAATTAAACAAAACGGCTCGTGCTTTCTATGACGTCACTTGAAATTAACCAAATTTTCTTGATCAGAAAAAGTGGGGATTAGAGCAAGTTAGTATTCGCTATAGTCATCATACCGATATTCGGCTGTTTGCTAAACCACCTCCACCTAACGATGAAATCTAGATAACAACGAACCGCGATACTGCTCGGACAGAATCTGAGGGTATGACGTCATACCTGTCTCGGTATGTATGTGGTTTGTCTCTAGACATACAAAGAGTAGACGGACCAATTATTATGAGGGTGAGAGGAAAAATTAAAAATCTCGGAAAATAAGCATCGGCTAGTTACGACCCATTCAACAAAGTATTAAAGTTTTGTCAATTTTATTAAACATAAAAATATATTCATATCGTAGGCAGATCTACCACATACATATACTGTATATTGTAACAAGAACATTGCTTGGGCTGTCTGTGATCACAAGGGGCGAAATACACAACTGTATTTTTATGACTTGATTAGAATTGAAAAGTGACTGGTCATAAAATATCGGAGGTGTGCAGGGCCGGCAAAATCAGATACCTGGAAGACTATTTCTGTGTGACCCACCCCCATACGTTTTCTGAAAAAATACATATGACCCACCCTGATTTTCAAGCGCAAAAATGAAAAAAACCTTCAAGTGGTACCATTTCAATGGCCAACCTCAAAAAATATGTGACCCACCCCCTGATTTTGCCGGCCCTATAATTTATGACAAGCCCCTGAGGAATCTGAAGTTCGGGGGAGCATCCCCATATAAAAGGCGCCGGGAGTCCCCTTCCCCCACCCACCCCTCCGGGAAATCTTCTGATGGTAAGTTACAACTCGCAACTTAAAAATTAGAAAAGTGAAGGGGGGGGGGGCGAGTTTTTTTTGGTCATATTTTTTTGGCACAAAAAATGGAAATACTTTTTTTTTTCTTGACTTCGCAGATATATTTTCTCTAAGAAAATGTCCTGGCAGGAATTTTTTGTCCAAATTTGTTTTCTGCTTTTGCCCCACCCCACTTCACTTTTATTATAAAGGTCCATCCCTAAGAGAGGGTCCTGAAGGGGGGGTCCTAATCCCATTTCCCAGACAAGCATTTTTTCAAAATCCCAGTTCAAATCTCACA
>WUCR03016005.1:0-11112 GCA_009858155.3 Phymanthus crucifer
TGCCAATTGAAGCAATTAGTCATGGATCGTAGATTGCTTTGTTAACAACTTAAGCCTCAATTGCAGCTTTTGGATTAGGTCTATAGCCAAGAAACAAAAACTTTCTTTTGCTGCATGGTTTGTCTGTGCAATTTATATAAAAACACAACTAAATAATTAATACAGGAAATACTATTTCACATTGACAGCTATTTGCATTAGTGTGTGCAATGTACATTTATCTTTCTTGCCTTTGTTGTTGGTGTCTCAGTGGTGTGTGTTTCTAATGCCTAAACAACATGTTTCCATGTGAAATTCTCGATGTTTCTATGGGCTAGCTAAGCCAGAAACATCAAGAATTTCATGTGGAGATGTGTTGCTCAGGCATTGGAAACACACCATTGAGACGCCAACAACAAAGGCAAGAAAAATGTACATTGCACACACTAATGCAAATAGCAGTACTGCATCTGAGTTGTGTAGTTTCGTATGCATCTACCGTTAGTCACTTTTCTCAAAGGCTATTCATATTGAAAAATATTTTAGAAAAACTAATATTAGTGATTTTAGTGGTCTCCTGATGCCATGGCAATGCACAAAGACCTGAAATTGATATCATTTGGAACTTTCATCTTGGTCCAATAACTGGGGCCAGAGGTTATTTGATGTGAGTAGGCCTATCAACTTGCTGGATGACAAGTGAAAGTCTCCTACCTACTAGGTAATTATAATTATCTAGTGGAAGAATATTATATATGGTTCTATTTTCTAGAACAAACATATTGAATACCTCAAATAAAGATGATGGCAACTCCTTTTTAGTAATATGAACTTGCACATGCTCAAGGGCACTGAACGAAAATGACTGGAGAAAAAAAACAATATGAGTCACTGAACATTACAATAATAGGTTATAAACAGAGGATAATACTGACTAATAGCACCCCAAATGTTTTGATATATGATGCGTGCTCTCATTGGCTAATGACCATGTTCATATCATGGTTCAGAGACATGGCTTGCCAGCATTTGGTCATGACTTGTGCTCAAAAAGGCATCATGTGGTCGCTGTGCTTATGTATCTAAGCTAGCTTCCCCTCTCCATATCCCACCATGTTTATATCAGAAGACAGAGATGTGTTCAGCGGTTTCATACTTCTTAAATAATTAATGAAAAAGAATTTGAAAAATTAAAGTAATAACCTTAACACTCCAACAACAACTGGCCAATAGTTTGTCAACAGCTCTTCAGCGAGTGATCGACAGTTCAACACCCAATCAACAGCTGGGCAACAAGCAGTCGACAAATGGTGGTTAAATAGTTGACAGTCAGCTGAATTTTGGTCACCAGTTGACCAATAGCAGGTCAACAGGTAATTTGGGGGGTATTAAATTAAGTATTAATTCCTGAACAGAACCAATACATCTTTGGGGAAGGCAATACATCAATTCCTAGTAAACACGTTTTTGTAACCCTTGTATGATATACTTATTTCAATAAACTTCCTCACCTGCGAAGGTAGAAAGCTAAAGACCAAAAAGAATTATGGGTAAATATATTTTGTTTAAATTTTTTGGTCTCTTTTCAATGAATGGACTCGAGATCTTTTTTCCAGTTACAGTTCCATCTACAGTAAGCATCCTACAAGCTGCAATTTGCATTAAAAGATTGTTTTCTTGGAATATGAAGTGTTTTCCATGATCCTTACTGGTCTCAGCTTTGCGGGTTTTTTTGGTGACTAACTTTATTGAAATAAATATTTATGATTCAAAAACAAGTAAAAAAGCTTACGTGAGAGCAGGCAAGTAGTTCACACATGATGTACTTGTCAAAGATATTCCTGGCCAATTTAAGCCTTTCTTCCTGCGACTGACACTTCTCATAGTCTTTTATCTGCAAAAACAATTTTCAGAGCAAAATATTTTATAATTACTATCATTGCTTGATCCCTAGAAATCTAAAGAGTAATTATAATAATAATTTCTTGTCAGAAATTAGCTGGGGGGAGGGGGTGGAAACTGGGGGAGGGTCATTACTTTTTAAGGGGGGGTGTCACTAAAAAATAGACCCCCAAAAAGGAGGGTCATGAAAAAGAAGCATCCTAACATAGGGCAGGGTCAAGATATTTTGATCCTTTACTTTGGGAGGGTCATTAACCCCCCCCCCCTTCCCCCTAATTTCCAGGCACTGCAGAGCCAGTGAGGGGGAGGGGGGGCTGCAGCCTCCCCACTTTTTATTAATATCCACTAATTTTTAACACTCAGCCCTCCACTTTTTGACTTCTGCATCTGCTCTCTCATATTTTTGAGTCTTGCTCCCCCCCTAACTTTTTAGTGTGCTCCATGGTCCTTGATTTCTGACAAGTCCCTTACTACAATAATAATATAATGAATATGAATAACTAAAACGATTAAAAATGGATTTTCTATGCATTTTATCACCTATGTTTATTTATGAGTGGCTGCACAATATTGCACCATTCTCTTCTGTTTTGGCTTAATTTGCATTTTCACATTTGTCTGTAAACCTAATGACGTGTGCACAAGCTGGCCCCTATTATTTTTATTGGCATAAAGTAAAGCATCGATTGTGAGTGTTGTACGAAATGAAATATGGAGCAACTATTTTCTTCACCTCAAAAACTGATATGAAAATATGCAATAAAGATTAAACATATGTTTTGGATATTGAGTAGCAGCTTCTACCCAATCACACTGCCAGTTTAGAGAGCAAGAACCAGGGCACTTTGTATTGTTTGGTATTGAAGTGAACCATGTGGTCAAGTGCTGACACTATTATTCATTTATTGTACAATAGCTGAAACCACATCTTGAGGATTTGTATAGTGTTATGGCATGCTGACACATGGGGAATATCATAAATGGCGCAGCAGCTGTATGAAACAACATTTTAAAATACCATTAACAGACATGCCAACCCCCGAAATCTTCAAATCTGGAGACTTCATTTTGACAGGAAATGACATCATAATAACACTAAATACGATTGGTCCATTTCTAACCAATAAGATGATCACTTACATTGCAATGGCATAGACTTGATAGTTGGATCACATCAGTAAATATTTTGGCGACTAGGAAATTTGACTTTGAAAGCAATGAACACCACTTGAATAATATGAACTAGATATGCTTTTATTGCTCAATACAAAGATTGGTCAAAAGTGACGATTATCCGGGAGATTTCGTGTGCTAACCGGGAGATTGGGAGATGAGGTCCAAAATCTGGAGACTCCCGGGAATAACCTGGGAGAGTTAGCATGTAGAAATGCACAACATTAAGTTTCAAAGTTCATTATATCCTTCACATTAATGCTCTTGAATAGATTTTCGTGAGGCTATAACCTTGATTTCCTGAAAACTGGGGCCTTCATGATATCCTTCATTTAATAGTGAATATATATGTGTAGCAAAAATCACTATCAGTGTGATAATATTAAAGTGATAATTGGGCAAAAATCTAGATACTTTCCTGATCTTGATGTTAAAATAATTTCTTATTATAATAATACTAAAGCTAAGACTATCAAAAGCTTGTCAAATATGATGTACAAACAGAAAAATAATAAAATTGTAATTCCAGGATATGAACTATGCAGGCTATTGTGGATCTCATTAATAATATCAGTTTCAAAATGACTTCTTAAACCTAAACCCTCCTCCAAAAACAAAATACTAAATATAACTACCAGCTTCATTCTAAATCATTAATCTTTTTAATATTACAACAGTTTGATAAACTAATGATTATTGATATATTCTTGCTAGAGCTGATATAATTGTAATCTTATTTCCTGAAAATTGTTTGCTTTCATTTTTAATAATTATGGCAATAAATCCATAAAAATTTATACTCTATCACTTCCTTAATAGACTACCGTAATCTGGATTGGATCCTTACTGTTTTCATGGCAATTATTATAAAACTGAAAAAGTAATCACCTGTCAAATAATAGTTCATTTTTTTCCTTTAGTATAAATACTGCTAACAAAGTACATCAGATAAAAATTCACAATGAGACTGTAAATCAATATGTACAACTATGGTCATCAAAAACAGCAGTAATCTTCTCACTCATTGCAAAGTCTGAGGAATCTGTACATTATCTTTCATGATAGTTTTTCATACTAGTCAAACGGCATCTTCATCCACTTTCATACATGGGAAACTTTCTACTCAAGACATAGAAAATAATTTCACAATAAATAATAAGATCAGTCAAGGACGGCGGAACAGTTTCTTGTGGGGGGGGTGGGGGGCTAGATTCTTCCTCTTTCCTAACTGTAGCGTTTACGTTGTTACGGTAATAATTTTGGTGGATGCCGATGAAAAAACGAACTGATGAGCTACACTGGTCTTTTACTTGGATAATTTACAAAAGTGTATTTACAATCCAATTATGACTTAAAAAAACAAAATCGGCAGAGAAACGTGGGGGGACTAAAGCCCCCCAGCCCCCCGGCCCTGCCGTCCCTGTCAGTGCTAGAAAAACAGAGACTTGATGTATTTTAAATGTTCCAATTGCTGTCACTATATTAATACTTCAATTATTATATGCAGATATACAATGAGTTCATATTGAAAAATGTATCAACCTGATAGCCTCACTTGGAATGTCATTCTTAAAACAAAAGAATAGGTTATTGCAGATTCAGCTGTAAAATAAGAGCACAAAATGTCATGTTTGCCATTTTTTTCAAAAACACTAACACAACATACATTTTTGGCATACCTTCAAATATTTGAAATAAAAAATGGGGGTTGACATTCATTTTAAAGAGAAAAAGCCTTTTTGAGCTCGTTTTTTCTACGCACGTGATGAGCATTGATCTTGAAAAACATGTCACCTCCCTCTGATATACCAACTGTGTATTTATTTGACTTACAAATTACCAATATGGTTATTTTCACATACAAACAAAATTTAAAGTATTTTCTAGCTGTTGCATATTACAATACTAAATCTCCAATGTCTAGCAGTTTTGTTGGAAATACACCCTTTTGCAGTGGACAGTCTCAAGTGATGATCACTTCAAAAGTAAATGAAGAATAAAGGTCCTTGGGGAGGCAGCTCTACTGGAGCACAAAAAATGCACTTTGAAATGCTTATTATCTTGTGATCAAAAGTGCGTCATGATGGTATACTCATTTAAAATGTTTTGCCCATGCAAGACCTTAGAAGATTAACTAAATAAAAATTAAGTTGACTTGATCACGGACAATAAGGAAATTTACATCCCAGATATAGTCATGTGATTCGCTGTGATGGAGGGCCTATTGACAAACACTGGACAAGTCATTTAGCAGTGAAACACAAAAGTCGAATGCACCAATGAGTTAAGAACACGTTTGAATGCCTGGCAGGTGTTCTTGCTTTAATATGCAAATGACAGACAGACGGTTTTGCTCGTTTGAGGTTTCTAAGCTTAAATAAAGAAATAAATATAAAATATAAATAAATAAACACTTTTTTTCAGTGGGATACGGGACGCAAATTCAGTATGTTGATACTGGTTTGGCCCAATGTCCTTAACAGTCCACACACACACACACACTACCGCTACAATGATTTGTTTCTTCTCCCACCCTAACCCTTTAATTTATTGGGTAATTTCAATTTCCAATTAAGAAGATTAGTGTTCATCATCATTCTTTATTTGTTTGCTGAATGAATTGTCTTGGCTGGAAAACGATTTGCCTTGACTGGTTGGAGCTAATGTGGTATGGTATAACCAAGGCTCAACATACTGTTGGTCCAACTTTTGCTTGCAATAGATAAAAACATGATCATCACTGTTATTCTATTCAAAGCATAACCCAGGACATAGAGAAAGTAGTTCTTGAATAACATTCAAGGAAATATAACAAGGTCACATCAAAGCATGTGGATTCTATCCCTGGATTGGCTCTGGGATTCAAAAATCAGAGGAAAAACTCTGTCTTGGTAATTTGTATCTCTTTGGATTTTACATTTAATCATTCAGATTATTAGTACTGATTAGGCCCATTTTCCCCCTTCCTAATACCACTAATCAGTATCCGAGGGATGTAAAAGAAACTCTGACAGAACACCCTTGGTGCACTAACTTTTTATTATATAGTATTATATCTCAATAAAAATTGGTGTTTGCCATTTACTTTTCAAACCATTTACAAGACAGAAAGATGCTACAGGATTCGATGTCAAAAATAATACATTGAAATAAAAATTATCATTACAGTACAGCCATTTGCAAGCAAGTGTGAGGTGTGGGATGGCAAAAAGGTTTCCAAAAGTTTATATCTCAGATGTTTGGCACAAGAAAATAAAAGTTTCCTATGTGAAAATTAAATTAACCGGAGATTTTGCTTCATAGAGTCAAAATAACAATGAATAAGGTCTCCCAAATTCATTTATTTCTAAATTCATTTTGTATTCGTATTTAACTAATTCTGAGGATTTGAAATTTCTAGGAAGAACTGCATAAATTATGTTTTTTCCTCATGTAAACTAAAACTTTGTTGGCAACATTGGTAAAAATTCACAAGTCAAACCAGACAGTTTTTCATGCCAAACATCTGAGATGCAAACGTTTTGAAACCTTTTTACCACTGCATGCCTCATGCTTGCTTGCATCTGGGGAGCACAGGTGGCGCAGCTGTGAGAGCACTCGCCTCTCACCACTATGGTCCAGGGTTCGATTCCCAGACCCGGCATCATATGCGAGATGAGTTTGTTGGTTCTCTCCTATGCTTTGAGGGTTTTTCTCCGGGATCTCTGGTTTTCCTCCCTCCACAAAAAAACAACCCTAATTCGATCTAGGCTGTGCTCCGTGGCCAGACATGAGTCGTACGGCGGCTGCCAGAGGTGCTCTTGTATGCCTTTGAGACTCAGCCATGTTGAGCTGCATCCCCGCAATTCAGCCACTAGGCTGCAAGGGGGATATTAGTCAACCCCCATTACCTATATAAATTATTATTAAATGGTTGTAGTATAATGCCATCTGCATCTTTGATCCAAATTCATTGGGTTTTTGTTTTGTTCAATTTTTCAGACTAAACTCTTAGTTAATTTTCCTAAAGAAAAAAGGCAAAATATTTTGAAAATGTTGAACAGAAAAGAGGATTCCCCATTGTAGACATTCTTATAGTATTTCAATAATCTTTTAAGGTATAGCCTTTCATTTAGATAAGTATACTTAATCTCAAAAGAGTAATGATAATGATTGGTGTCAAAAGTAATCATGCGATAATATTCCTCATCCTTGAAAAAGTTGTAACTCAGCTTTTTGTACCGTAATTATTTCTTCATGTAAACACTATCATGTAATGTCTTCATATAACCTTTGAATTTGAGCAGTAAATAGTCTGATGTTGTAATAAATAGGAATAGCTCTGGTGGCTTCAACATTTAGAAGTATGTTGATTCTTCTAGACATGATGTGTACAGAACACTTTGACAAAGACGTACAAGATGTTATAAATCTACTAACATGCAAATAAGGGTACGTAAGGGGGAAAAATACCAGATCCCATTGATCCAATCGATCTTAAAGTATATATCTCCATACTAAAATAAAATGCCACTTTATGATCACCAATAAAACAAAATATATTTTTGAAATTGAAAAGGATAAATTAAAGTCTACATTACAATTGTTCCTAGCTCATTTTTTATTCATTTTTTTTCCAAAATAGTTCATTAGGGTCATAAATATATTAATACTCTCATATCCCACTCTAACTTTGTGTTCCTGATTTCATTAATATGCATACTTGAATTTTGATGGTATAAAAGAGAACATGTAATCATGCAAACCTCCAGACTTCAAATAAAGCATTCAGCATGACTTTATAGTTAACATTTTCATGCAGTGCTATTTATAACGTCAAACATAACACTTACTGGCCAAGCACCTGCATATTAATGCCACTGAGAATGAATTTGGGATCAAAACATTTAATCACCTCCCAAAATATTATCATTAATTCTAGAAAAAGTCAAAAATAATAATAACTTGGTGGCTTAAAAACAAGAGATAGAAATAACAAGTTCGATTTTAATAATGACTAGAGGCATTATTGTTGTCAAAAAATACAATGTGCGTGTGCATATAGAAACATTTATAGAAATTGCAACCAAAGGAATCATCGAATCATTAAGATCGAACTACCTTAAATTGTTTTGAACAATAAAAGCGTGATATTGAACGCGGTCTAAGCGCAACTCATGCATAGACATGATTGTACCGGGCGAGAAATCCTCACTCAAACATGACGAGATTGGCGTAACAAAATCCTAACAACAGAAAAAAAATTGTGCTGTTTAGCTCTATAGGAATATATTTAAAGGAAAGCCACAGACTCCGGGTAAACCAAGAAAGATATGAGCATTAAACCCGCAATTTTTTTGCTTTCAATGCGCATATTTTCCTTTTTGAGGACAACCACCAGCACATTCTAAGTATATCTTATGGATTATTGGTCGTTTTCTATATAATACTTAGGGTGGATATTTTCCGAGAAAGAATTCAGACGATTTCTTCTAATGGAGTTAGCATTTGCTTATCCAAACGAAAGCATATTGTTTGGTTAGATTATATTTTATAAATAAGCGTAAAAATTGCGCACAGTCGTGCGAGCAGACCTGTATTTACTGGCAACTCGGGAATAGTTTCACTTTTTTTTCAACACCCAAGGCAATAAGCTTATATTCGGACCGTACTTTATGCCAAGCTAACGTCCTAAAGTCAAGTCCACATTGCTTTATTAACGACCACAATACAGTAAGAAATGGGGAAGACGTTGTTTAACTTTTCGAACGTTCGATCGCCGAGTTTTCCTGTCTGTCAATAATATCAAGATGGCTTTCTATACATTTGCAGCCAAACACAGAAAAAAAAACTGAGGTCAAAATACTAGATCCCCAAGCAATATGGAGACAAAACCCGATTTTGCGTCGTTCCGTAAACTGCATTCATAATTCATTGTGTGTTCAGTTTTTTTGAGTTTTTCGAATAAAAGACGAAGTTCACTATCAACCTGGACCTTCGTGATCCTTCAAAAAATCATCCAGGTTAAAGAATCAAATAATGACAAAAAACTAAAAGTGAATACGAACGGAAATTACGTTTATAGAACAATAAGACTATTTTTTTCCCACCTCCGAAACACAGTGATAAGCGTTTATAAGTTGTACTCTTTGTATTGTAGATATATATATGCGTGTATGTATATATTCTTGCCTTATTAGATCGCCTCTCCTTCACAACCTATATTTATTTGGTCGAACCTAATACCTTCTCCTAGAGTAAGGAACTTCAAAGCCACGTCTATCAGCAAGAATTATTTCTATTTCGAATGTATGTTTTTGGCACTGCCCAACCCAGGTAGAACAGTGCCATTCGGGGGCCTAGATGTACAAAAGCTAGAGCGCAAAGCGAAGGAAGGCGATGGTAAATAAACACAGATCTTGAATACAACCGACACACTTACGTCTTCGTAGAAATCCAGTTGAGGAACTGGCTCATCGCACTGTGTTTGGCAAAATTCTTTAAATTGTAGATAACCTAGAAGAGGAAGTGTATATGAAGAGTTCATTTTGGTCTAGAATGGGCTAGTCTATGCATGATTATATTGTAGGAATCTGTAATATAAGCTGAGATCTAGACGACGTTTGTACTACAGCCAAGGGCCGTTCGACCAACAACACCGACCAAATCCCCTCTCGTTTGGGCTCCAAAACCATCGATTGATCAAAGGAAAGCTTACCTAGTCTCTGGTCGAATATCTTGTCGAATGTAACTTCGTTTCTTTCGCTGAGATATTTATGCATTACATGATAAACTCTGAATGAAAACGAAGAAAAACGATAAGACTCGTCCATTCGAGCCGAGTTCTCGCGTAAACATACCGCCCTAGAACCTGAAGTTTGATATCAATTTTACATACGATGGATCTGGGAGGACTATCTTCTTGCTGGCTCTTGCTGCTGGCGTGGATTTGGATTTTTCCATCGCCATAAGGTAGGAAACATCGGCTAAAACTGCTTCCAGGTCCGCCATTTTTGCTGCTTGATCCGCTCGACATTCCCATTTGCAAACCCTTGATTACATATTGCTTCACTCTGATTGGCTGACGGGTAATTTCCTCACGTGATCTCTAGTTCTCATCAATATGGCGGTGGCTTACATTTGCACTCTTTCTCTTTTCCTACTCTTCTACTTTCTTTCTTTTATCCGAATCAAAAAAATCCTTAAAAAATACCCTTTTGTTAATTACCACACACGATAACGACATGGAGAACTTATAAGGGTTGTTTTCACAAAAGAAACACGTCATATGCGTAAGACTTTATGAAATCATCTGCCTCTGACTTGTTGTAACTCGGCGGCTGCAATGAATACAGTATTTTCAATCTTAATTTCTATATGTCTATGAATATTTTCCAGACATGAGACAGTATTCTAAAAGAACGTTGTTTCATTTGATCTGTTCGAATATCTACCACTTTTGAGTCCGAGAATTTTCAAATCATCTGATAATAAATCGTATGTTGCTTTATACATCAATTATGCCCTCAGTTAGATTATCAGCAATATAAAATAATCATCACTATGCATAAATTTCAATTAAGAGGGATTATTCTTTGGCGTTTGCTGCCTACGTATGCTTTTATGACGAAAGAATAAACATTCTAAAGAAGCGCGTGCGTCTCCTTAGCTAGCCATGGCTAAACCCTCCGGGGTTTTGCCCACCACGCCATACTCCCCCGCTTATATAAATGATATACCGAAATTTTACACGTTTTCTCGGGAATAAGACTAAAAGAAACTTAAAAATTAATTAATCAATCATAACATTATTCCTATCAATCATTCTATCGTAGAAGGGATCTGCCAAGTACTCAATCGTGGTTCGCTGACGGCAATTCTTGGAACAGTTTGTTATACTTCGTCGTGTGTTTTTTTTTCTTCGCCGAATGAGTTAAGTAGCTTTGTGTAATGTTTGGTAAGAAACTGTTTTTATTTTTCCAGATTGGATTGCTCTTTCTTTTCTTTTCTTCTCTTCTCTTCTCTTCTCTTCTCTTCTCTTCTCTTCTCTTCTCTTCTCTTCTCTTCTCTTCTCTTCTC
>WUCR03016115.1:0-11111 GCA_009858155.3 Phymanthus crucifer
AGTCGGTCGACAGTTGGTCAACGGTCGGTCAACAGTCGGTCGTCAGGCAATATGGGGCGCCATTGGTAAGTATTACCTAATTTTTCATTACCATAAAATGAAATTTGTATATTGCAGATGATGAGGATGATGATGAAGACCGTCCATCCAGGAGAAGAAGAATTGCTGAAAGAGCCGCAGAAGGGGATTTCCAAGATGAAGATGAGGTAGCTAGCCTGCAATCAATTTAATTTTTAATTTGAAACCTGTTTTTTTTCAAAATAAGTTGTTGTGACCAAACCAATTTTTGTTTCTTACAGTATTTCTTCTTATTTGCAAACAGTAAGGATCTATTTATTTTAGCTTTTGCTTGAAAGTATGGGATCTTCAAAAAGACTTGTCATAGCTAGGTTTGTACAGCATTTTAATCAATTTTTTGTTTTTTTTTCTTTTAACTTTCAAGGCAATTGAGAGCATAGAGAATCTTGAAGACATGAAAGGTCATTCAGTGCGGGAATGGGTATCCATGTTAGCACCACGGCTTGAAATCAAGAACCGATTCAAGCAGTTCTTGAGGACATTTGTTGATGATCAAGGTCACAGTGTCTACCGAGAGAAGATCAAACAGATGTGTGAAGGTATGAAACTTTGTTGTAGGATTTGCACCATTTTATTCAATACTGTGATGTCCATGATGCTGCAAAGTCTGCAATGCGGCAACATCTGTGGTGCTGAGATATGTCTGTGACACTGATCTATAACTGTGTGATTTCAACACCACAATGTCAATGTCAGAATGTCACCTAAACCTGTGACCAGAGTAGTACTGTATTAACAAATGCTCTCAATATATTCAAGGAAACAGGGGGCTTCTCCAAGCCATGATTGGACCTATTTGCATCCTGGGGTTTTTCTTTTTTTAACTTGCCATTTCTTTTTTTCTTCACAGCAAATAAACAAAGCCTTGTAATCAATTACAATATTCTGGCCAATGAGCAACAAGTTTTAGCCTACTTTCTTCCTGAAGCACCAGCTGAGATGCTACAGATATTTGACGAGGTGTGTGCTAAAACTGTTCACTTTGTAATGATAACAATTCTGAGTAGCATAACACACTATTGTTTTTATGAGATTTGACTTTTGCATCATATAGTTATACACTATTGTTCTGCAAGTTGTAATAAATTAATAGGTTTCACAATGCTTTTCTTTATCTAGAACGTTTTGTAATTTGCAGGCAGCCAAAGAAGTGGTTCTTGCTATGTTCCCAAATTATGACCGTATCACAACTGACATCCATGTCAGAATAGAAGACTTGCCCTTGATGGAAGAATTGCGTTCTTTGAGGTAAAGCATTCGTTGAGCCTCTAGATCCATGTTCTATATGAAAGGCCATTGGCTATCAGCCAAGGGATCCCCAAAACTGTGGATACATTTGAGTGGTTTTGACTGGTGCATTGCAGATTTAGCTGATGCATTGCAAATCTGTTGAAAAGATCTTGGCAAAGTACAGTTGAACCTTGATTTGAAACTTTTTTCAAAAATGTAGAATTTATAACTCTGTGGATGTTTTTTTTGATTGTTTTATGATTAGTTTTATTTTTTTTCACAAACTTAACCTGAAAAAATGGTGTGCATACTATGCATGGTTGCACATTATACATTTATATCTTACAATTTCATTCTTCATATTTTACAGGCAACTTCATGTCAACCAGTTGATTCGCACCTGTGGAGTGGTAACAAGCAGTACTGGCATCATGCCGCAGCTCAGCGTCATCAAGTACGACTGTCCAAAGTGTTCCTTCATTCTTGGACCATTTTTCCAGAGCTCTGACCAGGAAGTTAAACCTGGCTCGTGTCCTGAATGTCAGTCGCGTGGGCCCTTTGATATCAACATGGAACAGGTATGCAAATCCTGAGTTTAAAGGAATTAGATATAAGGGTCTTGGACACATTTAGCTTAGTTGCTATTGATATAGTTGTGTCTTAAAATAAAGATTGTTTACCATTTTCTGCTTCTTTTCCTTGACATTTGTGCTAGACATTGTACCAAAACTACCAGAAAATCAAGATCCAGGAAAGTCCAAGTAAAGTTGCAGCTGGTCGTTTACCAAGATACAAAGATGTGGTTCTCGCTGCTGACCTGGTCGACAGTTGTAAACCTGGTGATGAAATAGTATGTAATGAACTGTTGAGTTCTATTTTATTATCTTGCTTAGATATAGTAGTGGTATTTGTTTGCTTTATGTCCAGCTGACATGTGTGGACTAACTGTTGCCTGACAATGACCCATGTGTTGGAATTCTGCTGGCTGGATGTCAGCGGGGCACTGCCAAGGCATGACCAAAAGTCAGGCAACATGGTCGATAGTTGGGCAACAGTTAGCTGATATGTCCTGGCAGTAGTATATAACACTCAATTTGGCAAAAACTGTACTTTGTGCAAGAGTAAAATGCCAATAAATTCTCAGATAGTTTGATATGTTTGTTCTACTGTAGGAGCTGACAGGAATCTATAAGATCAACTATGACACTTCCTTAAACCGATCAAATGGCTTCCCAGTATTTGCCACTCTTATTGAAGCAAACTACATTACAAAACAAGATGACAAAATGGCTGTGACTAGCCTGACTGATGAAGATGTTAAAGCCATCATTGACTTGTCCAAGGACGAGAGAATAGGTGAAAGGGTAAGAAAAATATTTTAGTTAGATAACTACATTTCTAACTGTGAGCTTCTCGAATTCGCTTGGGTGATCAACAAACTATGGCTTGAAATCGAGGCGGGCATTTATTCTATTTTTTTCAAGACCCGCCTCAACTTGAAACCATTGTTTCATGATCACCCAAGTGAATTTGGTAAAGGTCTATTGTAATTTGAAACTTGACTTCTATGGCTGGATTAAAACCAGAAAACCAGGAGAAAACCAGGAGAAAACCAGGAGGCCAGCAACTCTTATTCCACAATAACATAAGAAAACTGTTATGCTTTGGCTGTACAGTCACAGTGTGGGTCAATCACAACAGAGCTAGGCTCCAATCTAAGTGAAAGCCCAACCTCGAAGTTGGAAGGTGATTTTTAGGAGGGAGGAAAACCGAGAACCTGGAGAAAACCCTCGAAGCACAGGAGAGAACCAAGCAACAACTCAACTCACATGACACTGAAGCTGGGAATCGAACCAGGCTCACCTTGGTAGGAGGTGAGCTCTCACTGCTTCGCCACATGCTCCCCAGTCAAGATCACATCGGAGAGGAGCAAGTGCTTTTATCAGTCTACCAAACATGCTTTCCATATTTCTTTGTTCATTCAGTATTTATATTTTTCCCAGTAAGGTTCATGTAGGTTCTTCTTACAGGCTACTAAAAATATGCTTATTATTGTTATCAGATAATTGCTAGTGTTGGCCCATCAATATATGGCCATGAAGACATGAAGAGAGCCTTGGCATTAGCATTGTTTGGGGGAGTACCAAAAGATCCAGGTAGGTTTTACATGGTCTACCTCAGTCAATTCATTTTGGGATCCACTGGACCAAACAATCCCAAGTGAAAAAAAAAGTAAGTCAGTTGGCTCTGCATGTTAATCTACATTCAGCCAACAATTGTCTTGTCAGGTTGACATTGACTGCACGAAGTGGGTTACCGATGTGGCTCAGCTGGTCAGAATTTCATTGCAACCTCAAAATTCAACCTGCTGAAATTGTTTCATTTTCTTCAAGGTGGTAAACACAAGATCCGTGGAGACATCAATGTTTTAATGTGTGGTGATCCTGGCACAGCTAAATCCCAGTTTTTGAAGTATGTGGAGAAAGCTGCCCAGCGTGCTGTGTTCACAACTGGACAGGGAGCATCAGCTGTAGGATTGACAGCTTATGTGCAAAGACATCCAGTCACAAAGGAATGGACTCTTGAAGCTGGTGCCCTGGTGCTCGCAGATAAAGGAACTTGTTTGATTGATGAGTTTGACAAGGTAGGAAGCCTCAAAAGAATTTTTTCAAAAATATCTTTCCATTGTTAACACTTTGAGGAAATAGTAACTTCTGCAAATTAGTAGTGCACTCCTGGTTTTTAAATTAACATAATAAGAACACAAGCATTTATAATGGTTAGCCAATAGGAAGTGTCCATATATAATTAGCCTGGCAGGTCCATCTCATCAGCATAGAGCCAATAATGCTTCTCTTGAATTGCATGGAATGGCCCTTAAGCAAAGGACATGTAGGCAGCCTGTGACTGCTTATAATTTTATATTTATTAAAATGTAATGGTTTTATATTTTTTTAGATGAATGATGCTGACAGAACAAGTATCCATGAAGCCATGGAACAGCAGAGTATTTCAATCTCAAAGGCTGGAATAGTCACATCACTTCAGGTAAACTTCATTTCATTATATTAGGGATTGTCAGAACTTTATCTTAAGAGTTGAGAATTGGAGCCTTCTCAGTGCATCTTGAATATTATAACCATATTGCAGCAGTCATTTCATGCATTTTTTAATTGCCTTCCATTGAAAATCTCTTTTGAAATGTGTCAACAGTTGGCAATATTTTGACATGGCTGACAGGCAATTTGATCATTTTAATAACTAAGTATCGAATGTGTGTTTGTTTCTTCCACAGGCAAGATGTAGTATCATAGCTGCAGCCAATCCTATTGGAGGAAGATATGACCCGTCTTTGACTTTTGCTGAGAATGTAAGTAAAGAAGTGTTGTATGTGACATTCCTTGTTGACGGGGGCATTGGTTACAAGGTGCATCGTATTTACTTGCACAGCATGTGTGAATTTGTTCTGCAGATTTTTGCAACCGCTACATGCAGAAACTTTATTGATGGTTTTAACGTTTTTATAAACAGGTGGACTTGACTGAGCCCATCTTATCTCGTTTTGATATTCTTTGTGTAGTCAGGGACACTGTTGATTCTGTACAGGTAAGTAGAGATGAAAACCAAAATTTTCTTTTTTCCCTTTTTTGGATTTGATTTGAGTTTTGATTACTGAACTTCAGGATGAGATGTTGGCTCGTTTTGTGGTGAACAGTCATGTGAAACACCATCCAAATAAAGTGACAGAAGATGATGATGATGAGATGCAGGTTGGTACATCTACCGTATATAGTATGCACAATAGAGCGGATTTTGTATGAGTGTGAAATGGACAGCGCTGTCCTGTGACCGTGTCAGTGCCCTGTTCTCTATAAAAACATTTGGCATTCCTGCTGTTATTGTGCCGTGACCATCTGGTGCCAATTTCACATTTATACGAAATCCGCTCTAGCAAAGTGCCTTCCCATACTCTCTACAGCGCACTATTTCTTTGTTGATGACAGGTACTTCTAAGCTCCATCTCTTTAATGGCCCAATCTTTTTCCCCACATTCAGGAAGACGAAAATCCAGATTTAATTCCCCAAGACTTGCTGAAGAAGTACATCATTTATGCCAAGGAACGAGTCCACCCCAAACTACACAACATGGATCAAGATAAAGTCTCCAAGATGTTTGCAGACCTAAGGAAAGAGTCAATGGTATGTTGCCCTCTACATTTTGTACTTTTCCCACTTGCTTGCCATGAACATTTGAAAATATGGTAACCTATATGAAGGTTTGAATGAAAGAAGGAGTGAAACTAAAATTGAAGGTAAATGCATGCATAGAAGAAATATGAAAGGATGTAAACAAGGAGAGAAGGACGAAAGACAATGAAGGGGAGAGGGAGTGTGTGGGTGTATGGGTGTATGGGTGGGGGAGGAAATGCACAAATAAGGGACTGTTCATTAATTATCCCTTGGGGGGGCTGGAAGAAAAGTAGGGGGGCGTCGAAAAAAAATCATACAGCGAAGGGGGGGTTTAATGGTGTTTGCTGACTTAGAGGGGGATTGGAAGAAAGAAGGAAAGTATGTCAGAGTTTAAAACTTTTCATGTTGAGAATTTTTTTTTTGGGGGGGGTGCTATTTTTTTCAGAGGTCATATGAGGGGGTCTCAAAACATTATTTGGTAGAATGGGGGGGGGGGGTTGAAATTTTTTCCCTTCCCCTCCTACTTTTCCTCCAGTTCCTCCCAAGGGATAATTAATGAACAGTCCCTAATATGAAGCAGAGCAAGCAAATGTAACATGTTATTCTCTACTTGCGCATACCCATACTTTGCGGGGTAGCTGTTAAAAAAAGTATTTCCAATACTTTTTGATCGGATTTTATCACGACAAGGGCCGTTTTGTTCTCTATTTACCCCCCTCCCCCCAACCGTAAAGTATTATGGGTATGCGCAAGTAGAGAATTAAAACAACACTTAATGTAAGAATGTCTGATGAAACGTTTTCACCTTTTAAATAAGCCATTCGTAGTTTACTAAATCGTCTTCAGTGCGCATGCGATTTTATCCCGAATTTCTCACCTTTTATTTAATCAAGAACAAAAGGTTAAAACAAAAGGTGAGAAATTCGGGATAAAATCGTATGCGCACTGAAGGCGATTCTTGAACTACGAACTGGCTTATTTTTCTGACTCCAGGCAACAGGTTCCATCCCAATAACAGTCCGTCATATCGAGTCTATGATTCGCATGGCAGAAGCGCATGCCAAGATGCACCTCAGAGAATACGTGATGGAAGATGATGTTAACATGGCGATCAGAGTCATGCTGGAAAGTTTCATCGATACACAGAAATTCTCTGTCATGAGAAGCATGAGGAAGGTAAAAATATATCCAATGATAGTAAAACCGAAAGACAATCTTTAGGATTAATTATGAAAGTCGGGTTACAGCTGGCTTACAGATTCAACCTTGAAACAACCTCTGGACAGGACAGGGCAGGGCTGTCTCACGTGCAAATCTGAAACAACCCCAAGGGGTCGATGAAGTCGTTTCTAACTCCCAGATGTAAAACTGAAACACATGACAAAAATGTTGCTGAAAGTTTCAATTGTTTGAGTATAGGTAATTATTTTGAACATCGACTACTTAAAATGGTGTTGATGATGATTATATTTTGCTGCATCTTTCTTATCGTTGTTCAAGCTTCTCAACGTACCTACTACGTTTTTTTTATTCAATTACAGGCGTTCTCACATTATCTGGCCTTTAGACGAGACAACAACGAGCTGCTTCTGTTCGTGCTCAAACAGTTAGCCAAAGAACAGATATCGTTCTACAGGTGTCGCTACCGAACCGAACCGGACGTTATTGAGATTCAAGAAGACGAGTTTGTTGACAGAGTAAGTGGTTTTTACTTTTTCGACAAATCTTCCCTCAAGTTTGTATATTGTAAGGCTTGCTGCAAGTTGTAGAGCGTATGTTGCTCGTATTACCACCCTGCGCGTAACAAATTTTCTGCCTGCAGAGAGTAGAAAGAGCTTCTACTTCGTGCAACAAAGTGGCGCAACAAAAATTAAGGTGGTAATACGAGCAACATTCGCTCTGCAACTTGCAACGCAACAATATTGCGCGACGAGTTGCACGATTTTGTTGCTCGTATTACCGCACCTTCACAATGTTTCGCGCCAACTAATAGAAAGAAGGCAACTGAAAGTACCCGCCATTGCTCCATGTTCTTGTGAAGTGTGCGCTACCAACCAATAGAAGCAGCGCAATTAAAAGCTCTCGTGCTCTGCTCTCCCATAAGGAACGCGCGAATAAATTTATAACTGTAATTTTATTTATTTATTTATTTTTTCAATCAGGCTCGTCAAATCAACATCATCAACCTGGCATCTTTCTACGAGAGTCCCATGTTCACATCCAATAGATTCCTGCACGACAGAAAGAGAAAACTAATCATCCAGTCCCTGTAAACAAAACTGGAAGAGTTGTGTTCATTTGAACTTTTTGGACTAATTCCAAGTACTCGAAAAGGACTGAAATGGTCGTAATGTTATCCAATCCTACAGATTGGTGCACATGAAAGTCCGTGTGGAAAATTTGTTAAGACTTTAAACATTTTTTGGCTTTGAACTACTTCGAAACACATCATTTACGCATTGTATATTACCAGAAAAATTAAAAGTTGACCCTGTAAAAAAGAGCGAATGGCTTTGTATCTCGACGTTACTTTTCAACAAGTATTTTCACATCAAAATATAAACTGTTTACAGAAATATACGGTGGCATACTAATGTAAATACTGAGGCAAGCAGTTTGTACCCGAAACTTGCCGGTTCTTTGTTTTCGTGTTGCGCAGTTTGGTGTGTATGTTGTCGTCTTGTAGATATGTATGTTTTGAAAACTTCTAGTTGTAAACGTTTGTAATAAAATTATTTTAAATGATGAAAAGTCTCGTGGAGAATGTCTAAAGCCTGGTTCTCACCAGCGACGCAAGCATAAGCACAACGACATACGCAAGCGCAGATAGTTCTTCAAGTTCGACTGAATATTTTGTTCTCGAAAAGAAAGGGGCTAACTAACCGTGAAGGGCTCTCTGCGCTTGCGTATGTCGTGATGCTTATGCTTGCGTCTCTAGTGAGAACCAGGGTTTAGACATAGTCCTGAATGTACGCAACAGTCAAGACTAGGAATTTGAGCAATACATGGCCATGTATCAGGGTATATAAATGTACTGAATAATTTATTTGATTGACGGCAGTGTATATTGCCCCGATTTCCTTGTCGGAACCGGGGACGAATCCAGTTTTTCCCAGGGAGGCGTGCGTCAATTACCGGAAGCTCACCGACAACAATGAACAAACGGACATAAGATAGGTGCACAGAGTTGCTTGAGGAGAGGATGCGCAACCATACACCCATCCGATGGGAACTGTTTTCTCGGTCTGCGCGCAGTAATAAAGATAGTACCGATCATGGTTAGAAGTATTTACTCCGAAAGAAAACTCGACAAAAAGTGTCGATTGGTTCACTGATAAAGCGTGCCATGCCATATTTGCTGGGGAAATCTTGATTCTGAAGCGCTATCAGCGACGAAAATACCCATGTTCCTTTGACGTCAGTCTGATATAAAATTAAATAAAATAAACCTGTTTCGAAAAAGGTTTGAACAGGCGAATGACGATAGGAGATATGTTGGAGATTGGCACTCCACGGAAATAGTAATATACTGAAATTTACAAATATTTCTCAGTTTCATTTTCTGAATTTCGATGTTTCGCATTGCTCATTTTCAGCTTCGTAGCCGATGAAAAGTGCGGAATTCACTTTGTTTTCTGTCTTTTGTTCCTGCGCAAAAAGTAACAAGCCAAAAGTTTCATGATAATTTGCTCTTATTTTGCGTGGATTGGCATCTGAATTCAGCGCACCGTGAAATTGTTTTGTTTGTACGGCTTTCAAAATTCAAAATTTATAAGGTCATTTTGGTTTTTTTCGCAATTTTCTCCTTTTGCACCCCAGGTTTACTTCTTTCGTAAAACCTAACAAACTAAACTCCTTTAAAATGTTCTTATTTTAGAGTTTCGCATACAGGAAGTTTGTTTTTGTTTTGTAAACAAGAAAAACGCAAAAAATGCGCTTTTTACACTACCGGGGTACCCTGGGTAATAACTGGTCAGAGCCTCGTCCTGATGTAGTGTGCACGCCAGTCGACAGCCATATTGAAATGAATCATTACGTTGAACAGAAAAAACGACTCTACTTTGATATGCTATAAAAACCCACATTGATATCCTTCGGAAGCCAAACCTAGTTGATTTAAAAGATAAGTACATCGTCTACACTACTGCTGCTCCTTGGGCTATAAAACTTTCGTGTTGAAGAATTACACGCTCGTGAAGATTGAGCTTTACTTTTGAACTTCATCATTGGATACACATGGTGTTGGACTTGTGGCTACAGGAAATCGGGAATTTCTGCTAAAAAACAGCATTTTATGACAGAATGTGCCATTATTCATCAGGGAAGATATTGAGTGAGTCATTAAGGGGTTAGAAAGGATGAAAATTGATCGTTCCAAGATAAGGAAGGGCCATTCTCAACCGGTAAGTTGTCAAGAAACCCTTTCAAGTTTCAACGTTGTATGATTCTTTACCAGAAAAAAATCCATTGAAGAAATTTTATTTCTAAATAATTTAAGTAGCGTGCTTCTTGGGCAAAAGCCTTTTGTACTTCCCGATGTTCAATTAGATGAATTCTTTCTTGTTTTCTCATATTTTATTTATTTTTTACTTCATTCAAGGCTCCTGAATGTCAACAGTTAATTCAAAGACTCACTGATGCCAAAGATAGTGATTTAGTACATATCTTAAAATCCGTGGACACATGGTTCTATGGCAAGGTATTTATAAGCTGTACAGAAGCTTTGTTTGCTAAAGCATCTGCCATAATGTTCTTACTTTGCTGTTCATTTGCATTGAGTAAAAATTTCAAATTTCTCCAAATCTAAATTCCATCTGCTAAAATTGTATTTAATTGGTAAAATGTATTTACTTCTGTTATTAGAATCTTTGTTTTATTAAGATGACTTTATTAGTTAAGGTCTACTGGTATATAAAGATTGGGTGAAAAATTGCTTGTAAAAAAATACAAAGAGCTCATGTAAACTTGAATTGTAATGGAACAGTCAATTATCATATGGAGTGAAACATACAAATAGTTGTTATATTCATTTACCTATTAGTTAGGACGATCGTATTTGTATAAATACATATACAGTATCCATCTTATTGGTTTATGCCTCTTGTTTTAATCACGTGCTGAAACAGTGTTTCCATAATTTTGCTTTTTAATATTGTAAAAGAATTTACTAATGTATTCCTCACTAAATAGAGTACCAGACAGTGTCGTCATCAAATCCAAGGTTCTACGCTTCAGTTTCAAAATGTTGAAGAGTTCTAACACAACATTTTCTTATTTTACTGCCAGTGCTTCAATGCTTTTGTGAGATGTGAAAATGGAGATATTGGTTATTTAAGCTCCAAAAATCCCCAGAATTTGTTTTTTCTTGTTCTTCACTGAAGCAATCAAATGTTTTGACATCACTCTCTGTATCAGCAGAGAGTTTATTTTGGGTTTATTGCTTAAAATTATGCAATAGTTGCATAAATTTTCTTCTAATGTCATCAACATTCTTAATTTCTGGATTTTTTATGCCATAAAACACCGAGGTAATTGTTACAGTGAAACCGGATGTTCCTTTCCCCGTGACTTTGCAATATTGCGCTACAACATTGGAATGTTGATTGGTCGGT
>WUCR03016295.1:0-11102 GCA_009858155.3 Phymanthus crucifer
CCATGATATTTCCAACCTTTTGGACACTTCCATGGTATGGAAATTTGTTGGAAGTCAACTTCCAACCTTTTGGACACCTCCATGGTATGGAAGTATCATGGACATTTGTTGGAAGTTAAAATTTCCATGGTCTGGAGACGACACGATTTTTCCAGTGAAAAAAGGTGAGAACAACACAATGGTATATAGGCCATTTAGCCTGTGCTAGTTTGTAGCGATCAGCTGCGCCTGTCTATTAAAACAGACGCAAGGCCTCACATTTGATATATGTTTCGTATTTTACATTATTAGGAGACTGGCCCAGAATAACATCACCACTATTCAAAATGGGACATTCAAAAATCTTAAAGACTTGTATTCCTTGTAAGTTTTGCCTTACCCGTCCTCCCCTCCCCTCCCCTCGCCCCGCCTCGCCCCTCACCTTGCCTTGTCTTGCCTCGTCTCGCCTTACCTTGTCTGACCCGCCCCACCCTGCCCCACCCAGCCTTGCCTCACCCCGCCCTGCTTCGCCCCGTCCCACCCCGCCTTTTCTTGCCCCGCCCCACTCACCCCCTTAACCCACCTTCTCTCACCTCACCCCGCCTTGTCTTGCCCCGCCCTGCCCCATCTCGACTCATCTTGTCTATGGACGACAGACTGAGATGGACGGAATGATAGATGATCCGACAGATGGATGGCAAGGATCTCTTCCGTTAATTGTCTCTAAATTCAATTTCACAAAATTGCAGAACTCTGACGTACAATAAAATTGAAGTACTCGAGTCCGGAGCGTTCAAGGGACTACAATCATTGAAATACCTGTTAGTATACAAAATTTTCTAATTATTCTTTTTATGCGTAGCACTACAGAAACTTTGTCGGGTGAAATCATCAAAGAGGATTTGGGGTAGTCAACATCCTTGTTGTTATATTTGGAGAGTGTTTGCATACAGATATACACCTAATTCAAAACATATTTATGAGTTACCAGCTTGCGTGCATTATTTCTGCCATCAGATTTCTAGAAAAAAACAAAATTACAAGACTTGAAACGGGTCTCTTCAATGAAACTGTATCACTTCAAGGATTGTGAGTATACAAATAGCATCATCATCATCATCATCATCATCATCATCATCCTCATCCTCATCCTGGATATCGTTATTGTTATCATTGTCATAACAACAACATTACAATTCAAGCCTGTGTGTCATATTGTTATCCACATCGCTGATTATCATCATCATCATCATCATCATCATTCTTACTGTTATCTTCTCTTTCTTTCAAAGGGCGCTTCACTCCAATAGGATCGAAAGTTTGGCTTCAGTTCAAGGAATACACACTTTGAAAGAACTGTAAGTAATCACTATTTCAACAACTCGCAAGATTATTATCCGTGGAGACGAGATGAGGTCCTGGCCATTTCATACTGCAGCTTATCATTCTCTAGAGTATCGTATCTTTGTTTAATGAACATCGTCACTGAAGAACCTTACACTTTAGTTTAAATAGGCCACTCTCGATTGGACACACACATACTTAAGATGATAGCAGGCTAGCCTTTGGTTTTTATTTCAAGTAAAAGTATCGATGTGTGAATTTACATCCATTTTAATATCTTTCAGAACTGTGGAGAACAACAGATTAAAGGTCGTCAAAGCAAGCTGGTTTAAGAGATTGCGGAATCTGAATTATTTGTAGGTATTTGATTGATGATCTGATATTTTAAATGAACCCGCGCTTGAACAGATCAAGCCATTAGATGGACGGATGGGGGAGAGAGGGGGGGAGGGAAAGAGGGGGGGGGGGAGGGAGGTACATTCCTAGCATTTAATTTTGTCAAAAATTTGGCATTTTGGTTACCATCAAAGTGACAGATCCCAGTAATAATCTAGGATCTAGGATGACTTACAAGTGTGACATGTTTTAGGAAAACTGATGAATCCACTTGCTTGGTCCACATCTATAGATCCTAAATTAATCCACATATAATTTAATATACCATTTTTATTAGAATCTTGATAGATAACCGGATTGAAGACCTTGAACCAGACGTTTTTAAAGAATTGAGAAGTTTAGAGCGTTTGTAAGTATTACGTAAAACATTTTTCACCAATTTCTTAAACAACAGATGATGACTGTTTGATGAAAGAATGAGCGAACGAAAAAACCTTTCTCGAAAACCTTCAAATGCCAATGTATTGACGTCATTACTAATCGCTGTGGTAACATTTATTACCAGAGGACTGCATGGAAACAACATAAGTCACTTGCACGTCAATATTTTTTCTGGACTATCATCTCTTAAAAAACTGTAAATATCAATAGTGTTAATTGAGAAGCAAAAGAAAATTTGCAAGAGATCGACTTTGGTAGTAGAGGTTCATGGCGCGATGTGCTAGTATGCTATTCTTGTCTAATCTTTGTTTACATGAAAGAGATTACACTACTACAATCCTTTTCAAACTTTCTTTTGATATTCAATTGTTAAACAAAAGAACTACCTAGTTTTCATTATCAGAATTGTCGCACGCAAGCTTGTAATTTACCTCTTACGTAGCCCCCATTTCTATCACTTGATTTTCAAATAATGAATTAAACGATTTCTTCTAGGTTTCTTAATGATAACAAAATATCGGTAATACAGCCAGGATTATTAAAAGGTCTCTCATCTTTAGAGACTCTGTAAGTTAACTACTTACCTTAAAGATATCTTGCGTGGCTCATGACGAAACGGATAGACCCTTTGCTGACCCGTCGAAAAGCAGTTTAGACTGGCTTAAAAATTTTTTTCCAGCTCTATAGGTACAGTAATACAAGTAAAAAATCATGCAACTTGTCGCATTGCAATTTGCAGGTAAATGTTGCTCGTACACCATATTTTTGTTGCGCGCAATTGTTGCACGAAGTAGAAGCTCTTTCCACTTTCTGCAACAAATAAAATTTGCTGCGCGCGAAGTGGTAACAAGAGCAACATTTGCTGTGCAACTTGCAACGCATCAATGTTGCAAAACGGATCGATTGCGGCGCGATTTTGTTGCTCTTGTTAACAATGAAAGAGAGCAAAATCTTTGTTTTTTGCCCCAGCTCACTGTCTTAGACAAAAAGTATACTTTGCACTAGTGCTGCAAACACGCCTTCCCCACGATCCCTGGCTTCTTAGATTTTGAATTAAATTTGAAACAAATTTTGTTTTCTAACATCGCTTTGTCTATTTGTAGGGTACTGGCCAATAACAAGATATCGAATCTATTCCCAAATACATTTCAAGACCTTCAAGGCCTTTGGTGGCTGTAAGTCATTGGGACACAATATAAAACATATAGATTGTAATAGACTCGTTGGATCGTTGATATCAACCTCTTAAATATTGGGATTCCCGGGGGTAACTTAAAAGGGTCGTCTTCCAGGCGTCCATCACGTTCTAATATCTCGCATTCTCGCATTGGAATTTAAGAAACGTATTTATATTATTGATTTCATATTTTTAAAATAACAATTACTATTTTCTTTTCATACCAAGATCTTTTTTTCTTTTTTAATTTTTAATTTGTATAACGAATATTTCAGAAATCTGACGGGAAATCAGCTGAAGGAAATAAGACATGATCACCTTAAAGGCCTGCGTTCTTTAACCATGGTGTATGTATTAGGCCCGAATTAGACGTCGATTTTCACATGTGCCGAATCTACAAACTACCTCAAACTATACTTATGTACATTTGCACTTTCGACACATGTGAAAATTGAACGTTTGAACTTGGCATCAGTCTATGTTACTTAACTTTTTAAAGTCATTAGACGGAGTTGCAGTCACTTTTTTCGTGAGGTGAATCAAGTACTTGGAAAGAGCAAGTTGATTGGATAGAACTTTAAAACCTCAAATCCAGAACATGGATTTTTACTTGCAAATTCATTTAAAACATTCAGCTGTCATTTTTTCACTGCACAATATCAGAGGCGGATCCAGGATTTTACAAACGGGGGTGGCTCTCTCAAGAATATTGAAAGGAAAGGTCTAGGGTTGCAACAAGACAACTCTTTGGGTCCAGACATGAATATCATACATTTATTATTTGTTAAATTAACTCGACATCTCGGACGCCTCTAGTAAACATTCAGAAGTACTTTTTCTTTTTGACTAAAAGAAATAATCATTTTCTTCAATCCACCCCAATCCTCCTGCATCTGCTCCCGAGTATCGTGTACGCTACCCAAATCGGCAGAGGGAAAATTATTCTCTTCACATCGCTCTTTTTTGAATTTACATTGCTAAGGTCCTGCGCGCACATAGTTGTGTGATGGGGTTAGGGTATTATTATTATTACACGACTTTTTGGTGCAAGTATTTCAATTTAATTGGCATTTGTTTTTCTATTCTAGAACCCTGGGCCAAAATGAGATCCGAAATGTGAGCAGGGACGCATTCCAAGAAAACAAAAACCTCGAAATGATGTAAGAATAATATAGAAAAGAATGGCATCACTGGACCAAGGTAGAATGCAAGAGCAGTTAGTTATTCACGACTCTTAAAAGTCATGGTATGCACGTGACTTTTATCAATCGTGAGTTATGGATGCATCAATGAACTGTAAATGAAACAGCAGGCAAAAAAGTGCTGCCTCACAGTAAAACTGTGTTCCATTGTTGAACCTCATAAACGATGGGGTTGGCTTTTATGTTCTTTAGCTAAATACCATCGAATTCACTATTTTCCACAAAGGAAGGATCATTGGAACCCAAAACCACCTTGATCCGTCACTTAAAAAGCGCAGGTTTTTAAGGATCGCAGGCAAACGTAATAGACCCTTTCAGTTACGTGACAATGTTTTCCCATTTCAGACCACGTGTCATTCCCAAGAGTATCCTTCCTTTGTTTAATGGCTGTGCATGAGAAGACACATGAATATGGATGCACCTTAAACAAAGAATCATATTCTCTAGGGAATGACACGTGGTCTGTAACGTAACTGAAAGGGTCTATTAATCAACATTTTATGTCTTTTATGTTGTTTTGAAGCTCCTTGTGGAGGAACCGTTTGACAAGTATTCCGGAAGGAACGTTCAGAGGTCTCATCGAATTGCAGCATGTGTAAGAGACTGAGCATTTTGATCGCCCCACCCGCAATCAAGACGAGTTCAAAAAATGATGTTCGCGTTTTAATTGTGTTGACATGCATGGGACTCCGTTTTGTGAAAGCTCACTTCTCATCGCTTTTATTTCCTTCAACAGCATTTTACAAGACAATCAATTGTCTTTGATTCCTGACTGCAGTGAAGCACAAATCAAACAACTGTAAGTGCTTCATTATTGTTGCGAATACTCCAGTTTCGAGTTCCCAGTGAATGACCGCTGGCACGCATAGCAGACGCATTTCTGCATGGTTAGCCTCAATTGCACTTAATATAACCAGAATAGCTCTCAGAAATTCCGAGTAATTTGCACGTTCAAAATCGACATTTTTTGCTTTCACGTTGGCATTTATGAATATTTATGCACAATCGAGGCTAATCCTGTGCAAATCCATCTGCAGTAAAGAGTTTCATCAGTAATTGTTGATTTCGAAAAAGGTTTATTGAAACCTGATTGGAGTGACATGTTTTGGTTGTCTCGTTAGGTTTCTCGTTAACAATGAAATCAATACTCTACCACCAATGGCACTCAATTCAGCGAAGGACTTGACTATCCTGTAAGTTCAATTAATACGAAATAGCTCTGAATTCATAATATCTAATTGAATACATTAACATTTGAATTCTATTAATTTTCTTCAACAATTCAGCTTGCTTGATAATAACAATCTGGAAAGAATTCAAAACTATTCCTTTTATGGTGCTTTCAAGTTAAAGACGATGTAAGTACAATGAAGAAAATCAGTGTTTTATAGAATAATAGACCATTTCAGTTTGATAGAAATATTTTTCAGTCACTTCGGGGTTTCTGTCTGTGATCCTCTACATGTTAGTAAAGTTTACTGGCTGTGTTCCTTGATTCCAGTATGTTATTTCCGGACACTCTCCGATTTTAACACGCTGCAATTCCAATAGACCTCTTTACCTCCTTATGGAAATTGCCCATTTCAGATCACATGTCATTCCCCTTGAGAAATGTTCTTTTGTTTAAATATTTACATAAAAAAGAATCAACTCCCAAGAGTACCATCAAATGGTCTGAAATGGGCACAACAAACAACGAAGGTAAAGAGGTCTATTCTCCACTTTTTAGTATTGATTCACAAAGCATTTCAAAGCGAGGCTTGGAAAGTGGGGAACTCACTTGGATCACCCCTCACAATTCAAACGTTCAATGCTATTTTGCGTGTTCAAACTTTCAAGTGACGTCATCACAATGTGCACTAGCACTAAATTTATGCGCATAAAGGCCGTGCGAGTCCTTGAGTCTATCGTGAATGTCTAAGGTTATTAACGATATACTTTTTCTTTTAGTACCCTATCTAAAAATCCCATTAAAGTTATGGAAGAAGGAGCGTTCCTCTCGTTACCAAACCTTGAGACAGTGTAAGACATTAAGGCTATGTACACACTGTACTATGCTTTTCGAAACTGCACATCATGGTCATTCATGGTTCAGTAGGAAGAGGCGGAAACCGTTTTGAGCCCAAACCATCACTATCCTTCACGTTTTTCAATTCGTTTCGGCTCAAAAATTATACCAGACGTTCTTTTCACTTGAATTGGCACAGAAAGCTACCTTATACAATGTGTATCTTTTTTGCAGAGCGGAACAGCATCTGTTCGATACAATAGCTAGCTCTAAAACTCGAGTATTCCGTGCACGAAGAGAAGCCTATCCGGTATACATTTTGAGCCGAATGATTACCATCTGGTGCCAAGAGTAAAGATAGCTCTTTTGCCGCTTTTCATGAAGTCAACTATTTTGAATTTGTTAAATTTAAAAACGGATACCAAAGAAAGGGCACCTTCACTGTCGTCTTTGACTAATAGACCCCAAGTAGCTCAGTCAACCAGAGGGCTCGATTGGCGAAGACCATTAGTAGTTTTTTTTCTAACCAAATATTCGTCACGCGTTAGGTGTTATCAATTAATTGTTTGCAAATGCTCACTTTGGTTCCTAATATAAGTGCTATTTCACTTCAGGAACCTACTGGAAACCGAACTTTTAGAGCCATTAAAAGTATGGCCTTTAGCAATGAATGTTGCGTATTTTGTGTAAGTAGATGAAAGCATGCGAATGCCAGAAAAACAGCAGTTTTTTGTTTAGGGTGTAGGATCCCGTTCTATGGGTCAGCGGTTTCCCCCCTGTAGATATTATGGTATGCATCAGGTGCATTTGCATGCATTTTTGTTCGCCACGGGATCCGAGAAGGGTTACCACGAGGTAAGTTAAAATCACGTTTATTTAGGCCCTGTATCCGTACTGTTATCTACTCATCAGTACAGTAACAAGTGTAAACATTTACTTCATAGAACCGTAGGTAAGCCAGAGACAAGAAGATTGCTGTACGATCTCATAGCTTTAAGAATATTGAGTATATTGAGCAATATTAAAGTACTGTTGGTTATACCGCGAGTGTCCGTGGAATCGGTTATTCGGATCCCACAGTAGGAATAGCTTGCTCAAGCTCCTACCAGCTAGTGCCAACTCTGATCACACCCTACACAGTTTTACACCGCTTTATTTTTAGTTCTTTAAACCTTAGATTTCTGTTGCGCAAATTCGCCGCTAGAATATCAAGCGTAGAAATTCGCTTTTGAGCCTATAGTTAAATGGTGTATTGAATCGAGGCTGATAGGCTATAGATAGCAAGTGTGACACCTGCCAATATCTTCCATTAATAACTCCATTTAGTATATAGACATGAGTGTTTTGCTGCAAAACTCGACACTTGTATATTCCGAATTACCAAGCTACATCCAAGATACAAGTGACCAGAAGCAGACGTTCATGCTATGTTATGTACTTGGAGTGACATGTTTTCCATATCCTCGCCAGTGAAGATATCGATGACGTCACTTCCAATCTTTTCCCGCTAAGATCAGTAGGTTTTGCTCGTGTTTTTGTCTATATATAATAAAAATAATATTACACGTTGGCTTGAAGATATGAAGTTTATCTTCTCGTGTTATCTTCTCGTTCGCTCGCTATCGTGAAGTATTCTCACCACTCGAAGATAAAATTCATATCTTCCCACCACCATGTAATATACTCTACACATGTAACTAGAAAGAGGGCGTATTGGAAGTCTGAATAGAGGTCCCTTATCACAATATGCTACTTTTGGTCGTTCGATTTGCGCACTCAGACGCTGAACTTATGAAATGCAAAATGTTCAAGTCCCGTCATGTTCACCAGCTGAGGCTGTATTTGTTCGGATTCCGATTTGACCAAATTCATTCTCTCGACCATGCTTGTAGATAGCCAACTGGTTTGCCTCCTTGCCAGTTGGGATTTTTAAGGGGATTGGGTTGGGTTGGGAGGGCAACCTCACGGAAGAGCCCCTATGGGGAGTGATGGTTGTAAAATGTTTTAGAATTTAGAATTAATGTTATTGTAATATGTTTTGAACTCCAACAAGTTAAGAAAGTTCGCGGGAGTGCCTTTTCCAATTACTTTCTAAAGTAACAAGTAAAAAGCTCAATTTACGTTGCTGTTATGACTTCATATACCAAAAGGCAAGAATTTATATTTATATTGATTTTTTGTTTGTTTTTGTTATTTTTGCTTTAAATTCCTTTTTTATTCCTTTTTGATTCTCTTGCCGCCAATATATTTTCTTTCAAAAAATTTTATGTTACTGTATTTTTTTGTAGAAAACTACCTCTCTACGACTGTACCAGAGGCTTGATGAATTTTCTCCAATCCTAGTGTGAGAATGTATAAGAGCGCAAACCACTGTTATCCTTTTATTCAACTCGTTGCGACTATTTTTCTACTCACTGAAAGTGCTGATCACTCATCGGGTCGGGGAGCGGAAACATTTATCTGCTTCAATTAAAGTGGTAATTTATCTCTGACTCAAAAATCGAAACGGTTTCTGTGAACAGTACTTTTTGAGCCTAAACTATTGCTATTCGGTAAAGTAATTAAACATAGCCGAAAAAGAGCGCTGAATAACCTATATTTCTTCTCATTCTTTGAATAAATTATTCCTTGCCATATATTCCAAATTCACAGTGTATCATATCATAGTTAATCTAGGGGATCAATTAACTATAATCAAATATGCATGTCATTGTGATTGACGATTCTTACCGTCGGTTTTATCTAAGTGAAAACACTTGAAAGAAAAACGTTTAGCGCGAAATCGATACGAAGCGTCCAGCGATTTGAGTGCAAATTGCAAGATTTCTTGTGCCAAACGTCAAAGTTTTGACATCAAAACTCAGACAAACCGCCCCCAATTAGTGGCGGTTTTTCTTTCAAAGGTTTTCGCTTAGATGAAGCTGACGGTAATAATGACAAGTTTCTTCACTTTGAAGTTTTTGATCGAACGAGGTCATTGTATAGTGTTCGGGTTTATTTCACTATACATGACTAGTCAGAAACGGTTTATTAGAGAGGTCATAGTAGGCTTGCAGGGCTTGAGTCATATATATTTATTATGTACAAGGAAATCCATCTTCATGATCAGCACGGCCCTAATTAAATAGGTATAATGGGGGAGGGGGATAAATATCAACCAAAGCCTTGACACAACGGACACTAGAATATTGTGAACAAATCGGCAAATCACGGAAAAGATATCGAGCAGCCAAAAATTCTTCAAACCCCCCATCAAATATCTAATACCGTTTGTGAAAAATGATACGTCATATTTTCACACCAAAAAGGACAATGCCTTCGTTATTTCCGGAATAGTGCATGACCGAAGCTTGGTATTTGTGCTGCCATCACACTTAACTGTAATCATGTATGAGAACTACTGCTTGCTGAATCATTTGCCCGACTTGTGCTTAGCACATGCTTTCAACTTCTTGCCAACTCCAGAGTTAATGCGAGTTTCTATGGTATGTAAGAGATTTAATAGCCTACTTAGGAAAACAAGGAGTGTCTTCAAACTTCAAGACTTTCGTTCCGTCAATTTGAAAATCACAGCGGTGCCAACTCAAGGAGTATGGAGGAACGTAAAATATGTCAAACGTCTAAGCCTACGATGCTGCTACAAAATCAAGAATTTTTCTTTTCTACGTGAAATGGAGTGTCTCGCGGTACTGGACGTTTATTCTACCAGCATTGACAATGCCGGCCTAAGTCTGGTAACCAGCATGGTTAAGGGCATAGACGTGGGCTATTCCAGAAACGTCACCACGAAGGGCCTCCTAGCTTTTGCTACTGAGCATCAACATCTCCAATTTGCTGGACTTGCTGGTCTCGATGGAGCAGTAAATGACGAGGTTAGTTTTGAAATGGCTGATAAACATCTGAATGAAAACGCCATTCGTTTATATTTTAAGTAAATAACCCTTAGTTGTTGTTTCTATTTTCCGTTGATGACATATAACAGGTATTAGATGTCTTCGCCAACTATGATATCCAGTATCTGGACGTCAGTGGCTGCTCCCGTATTACTCTTGATGGTTTGTTTCGTCTCCTTTCCGGTAAAAGTCACAAACTTATGGAAATTTCACTGCAAGGAACGTGTAGCCAGTTGTACGAGGTTTCAGCGGTTTTGAATCGCCCTTTGGACTTCATCAATTTGAGGTGAGAAATGCAAAGTCTTGTCTCAGGTTTTGTGACATACATCCGTCATGCGTAAGGCGCATTCAAGACTGAATTTGTATCTTCGAACAAATTTATAATGAACTGGTTGTTAAAAAAAGTTTTGCGGAAGCTAGGCATTGAAATGTTATTACATCAATGCGAGAAACAACCAGCTATAGATAATTCCTGATACCAAATAGGGGCTGTGATGGTATGGCTGTAAAACTTTGCATGCGTTTGTAAGTGACCAGAAAAATATAAAATTATTCTGTAATGGGTTCTAAGTAAACTTCCTTGATTTTTTTTTTAAAATCATCATTATAGATTTTTTCTTCTTTGTTACAGCGCGAAGCCCGCTGCCGTTGCCAGCAGACAAAGATTTTTGACACTTTTTTGGCACTTTTCTGACACATTTTCAAAGACGCCGCATAAAGCG